>JAAAKL020009376.1:0-15145 GCA_010016065.2 Carybdea cf. marsupialis auct. non (Linnaeus, 1758)
GAGAGCTGACCATGCTTTGCCAATACGTATATCCACGTCTTTTGCTGTCGAGGCGATGTTGCTGCCGAGGTATGAGACTTGGTCGACTTGTTTGAGAGCGTATCCAGACCGCTCACTCCTGTTAAAAATACTCAATTAATAGGTCTGATTAACTATATCTTTATGGATGTGGTAATTATGATACAGTACTGCCGTTGACTATCAGACGAGGACTGGATACCTTGATAGTAATTTCTAGTAGTTTCCGGTCGAAATATTTGCCAATATCAAATATCACCAAACTCTATCGATTCTTCTACCTTTATTGCCACCCCCCCCCTTTTTCAATAGTACTTGACAGACGGTAGTATTGGCGTCCCTTTCATTTTCAAGCTAATGTAAATAGATCTATTCGCGGAGGTGTTGAAACAAAAGCTGTAAAGGGTTGTACAAACTGTAATATATTTAAAATTAGCAATTGAATCGCAGAGAAAACACAACATTTAATCGCTCTTCCTCGAAGATTGTTCCTTGCGAAGATAAACATTTCCTTTGTTAAGATACCAATGGAGGTGGCCCAAGAATTAAAGGCAGTAAGATATCTATAAGACCCTTAGCTGCTTATTTACGTCTCTGCATTTAACATATGGAATTTATTGGATCATTGCTTTTATTCGCGCCGTGTAGAGCTTAGAGTTGGAATCTAGCCTTTTTGCACTCCCAGACCACATCAACGTAAGAGGAGAACTTTGGAAGCCCTGTCTACATTAGACAGGTGACGACCGATAACTTTGTTATCGCATGAGCGTAAAAGGCTTCACTAAGTGCGCTAGAAAACATCTTTATGAAGTACAATCATTCAGCATTCCATTATCAATACGTGGTTTGTAGCACAATGTTCCATCTCTCAATAATTGCGATTGCTTGAAAATATCTGCAGGAATCGAAGAAATGTCACCAACGGGTTTCGATCACGTGACCGAGCATCCGCGGCGTACGTTCTAACAACTAAACTAGGTGAACCCTGGCTGATAATATGTTCTATTTCTCTAGTCGATGAGTTGTAATTTCAGTATTTATTGTCATATCTATTGCCAAAGGACCACTACACCCACTTCTCAGATGCTAGAGTGAGTTGGCGTTGCAAGTTATGACTCCTCATGAGCAGTCTATAGTTACATTCCACCAGCAAAACACTCAACGTACACCCTCCTTGCTGAAGGGATCTTCAAATCCCTTACGGACACACGCATAATGCCTAATGGATTCTTTACTGTAAACCAACTGGTTTACAGATTCAATATTAAAGATAGTGCAAAGGGATTGTAACTGAGCATCAAAGAAAGATTTCAAAAACGTTTCTAGGCATATATCTGCTGTCAAACAGTTTATGCTCATATGTTTTAAGGCTTGAATAGCTGCCCTTTAAAATCCAATGAAACCACAAATTGTGTAAGCAACGTATCGCTGACTTTATCATTTTAAGGGTTAAAGCTCCTTACAAGGAAAAAATTACAGTATATTTAAGAGGCATGAATTCTGCTACATTGCATTAAAAACAAATGCTGCTGTATTGGCACTGGTATTTCCAAGCGTTAAAGCGGTACCATGGCGCTTATCCCAAATGTCCGCTTACGAGAATAGTAACTCTTAGCCGAACCCTTCAGACTGGTCAGTATGCATCTCGTATTTCCTTTCTTTATAGACAAAACTATGTTATGAAAATTTTCATATTTACCACAATCTATGCATTGCTGTTAAGAAAACTAAGCAAGTTTAGTGCTGCCTCCTATAATACCCAGCGGTCGACAACTGAGTTCAGGACGCTGCATGGACCCACAGTCTTGTAAAGTACTTTGACTTGATACATACATTCACTTGTAATACAACAACGGCATCCAATTTCACTTATGGGTACCTGTAGCTGTTTAAATCTTTGGAAACTCTATCTTTAAGTGGCTTTTGAATAATTCGATATTTTTGCAGTAAACCTGACCCTACCCATCCGAACAAGTCCTTGTGATAACTTGTGACAACTTGCAACATAAATCTTGCCAAAAAGAATGCTATAACAATGTATACCTCCGAGGACCTACTAATTTCTTTACAAGATGATTGATTTTAGGCATACGAATGACTTGACTGGAAAGCTCCTGAGTAAACAAAACGGTCTGAGGAAGCACGAGAAAAGGTGCAGTAGCTCCATACAAATGATGAATAGTTTTTGAAACGTAACAGTTACATTTGATAGTTTTCATATTTCGCTACGTCTCCATATCAGGCCAGCTGATGAAGCCCTAGTGTGGTATACTTCGAGATATCTTCGAGGATGAAAAGTCTATTTGCATCGAAGATGTCGTAGCTCATTTATAGGGGCTTTAAGAGAAATGACTAGTAATTCCCAATGTTCCGAATATTTGTAAACTACTTTTGGTGAACCCAGCTGCCACAGCCACTGCCATACCTGTATTAGACTATTATTCGCTCCTAAACAGCAAGGCTTCTCAAACAAACATGGAGGAATGGAAATTTAACCAGAAGCACAACCCTTATCATGACCAGCACAAAGTCGAGGAGGTCGCAGGGCACAACCCATTGTGTATTCCACCGCCCGAATAAATATCAAAATAAACATATTATTTTTGCTTTAGCCTTCTTCGTAGGTAATGCCAATAGAATGAGTTGTATCTTAGAATAGTACCGGGAGGGTTTACCTAGCTGTGGTACGAACGTCTAAAGAGCAAAATTCCGGTCGTATATATATATGACCCCATCCTCTGGTGTTTTTATGCTTACACTATAAAGAAGGATGAATGTCAAGATCTGTGTGTTATGACTCCATTATAACCACTGTGATTCGATAGTTGCCTTCAAGGATTTAACCTTCATTTAACCTTGGGTTTATTGTATTTGTTTTAATATTTAAGCCCCCACTTATAGTTATCATGTCCTTCCTATTGTTTATCAAATTTTATTGGGGAACGTTTCGAAAGCTGGAGGACAACAATTTTTAAAGAATTACAAAACAAACTGTCTTGTTTAGCTCCAAGTAATTTTTCATCTTGGTTCCTTGCACCATATCTATCTTATGAATCACATCCTGCAGCTAATAACAGAAATTGAACTACGGCAACAGTAATACTAATAAACGGTTTTTGGAATTATGAGCTAGGTAGGATAGAAATAAATGTTGCACGTTCCTAGGTCATACTCCAAAGTTTCACACCTGTTTCCAAAAGAAAATAAGCCCCTCCGCCCTACCATCTCCCTGTGTTTTGTCCACACCTGGTTTGTTTTGTCCTTGTTAAAATTCCCGCCATTTTTTGTTGCATCCGTAATGGACGGATTACATGATGATGATATTGGATGTTTCTAAGAATAATATTTCAAGAAGTGGATATCAAATTTTGTAGGATAATATATGTTCCCATAAAAGCCACTTATTGGTTATATACAAATGTCGAAACTTTGATTTTGGTTCTAAAACTAAAATTTGTCAACAAAGAGTCAGACAATTTACAATTCATTGATAACTCGTAACTTTTTTTTACCCCCTGTTTGATTGTTTAATTGCTCCTCCCTTCGCTGAGCACTTTGTTGTCATTTCTCAGAGGAACTCACAAAAAGTTTTCAGATGCTCGATCTGCTTGATTGTTTACAAAAAAGCGAGAGGGAAAACTGCCGATTGCACAGAAGTCATAGTTCATTCGATAGACTGTCCTCTTGGAATGAAACTCACTGGAGTAATCTCTCAAGACTACTCTTCCAAAGAAAATTATGAACGGAGCAAGGGATCGTCGAGCTCCGGTTCCTTTGGACGCGTACGAAGAGATTCCTAAGCAAGAATTTGTCAAGTGTGTAGTAATCGGTGACACTGCCGTTGGGAAAACTCGACTGATTTGTTCCTATGTTTACGACCAGAACGGGCTCTCACTTGCTCAGTTAAATCAAGGAGCACACTTGCCTACTGTCTTTGCTATTGATCAGTACATGGTCGACCCATCAGTAAGACAAAGATCGAATGTTGTGATCGATGGCGTTCATGTCTGCCTTCGTACATGGGACACCTTTGGCGACCACGAGAAAAATAGGAAATTTGCTTATCAGAATTCACACGTGATAGTTCTATGTTTTTCGATCGGATCGTACTCCAGCCTAAGGGATATCAACGCAAAGTGGTTTCCAGAGATTAGAAAGTATTGTCCTCGAGCGCCCATCATATTAGTTGGAACTCAGTTAGATCGTAGATATACTGACCCTAATGCCTTCAAGAGTTTATGCCGAGTAACACGATTCAGAGATCTCTTGACTTGTCAGACAACGACTCTTAGGGTAATGGACGAAGGGGGACTTGTTGCCCCAGAAGTTGGAAGACAAACTTCGAGGGAAATAGGGGCTTACGGGTATTACGAGACGAGCGTTGTGACAAAATTTGGAGTAAACGATGTCTTCGAAAATGCTATTCGAGCAGCCTTGACAGGACGAAGGCTATCACGTCCTATCTTTTCCTCACAGTTGAAAAAAGTGGAGAGGCCACGATTACAAGAACCGTTCTTGCCATCAAAACCCGATGCACCTAATGTTATCGTTGCTCCTTCTTATCACAGACAGGAGTATAAAAGTTTGCTGCATGAAGATAGGGAACTAATCGATGTAGCTTTCAATGTGGAAGGGGAACTTATCTATGGACACAGTGTCATTTTGATAGCTGCGTCACCCATTTTTGCTTCCCTTCTAACTCATCCTAGACTGCTTGCATCCCTAGGCATGTCAAATCTCTCTGTCTGTACTCCTCAAGCCATTCAGCATCAAGAGGGTTATATCAATGGAGTTAATACTCATCTTCCACGAGGATTCTTTTCGGTCGATGTCATATTAGACGATCCAGCAGGAAAATGTAAGTTATTTGTAAAAGTGAACAACATCTCTGCTTTGCATTTCAGCCAACTATTGGGATTTTTATATTATGACGAGTTGGTGGTAGATCGTAGTAACATCGAGGGTATTCTTGAGAGTGCACTGTATTTACAACTTTCGCCTTGTGTGGAATACTTACAGAACATACTGAATAGCGTAGCGTACATGAATTTGGAGCTTTCGAAGCGTTCAAGGAGGTACATGATTGCCGAAATGTACAAGCTGTTTTTCAATAAACCTCTGTTTTCTGACATTGCCTTCAGTATCGATGGCAGCCCAGTTCTGGCACACAAAGCAATTCTAATAGCACATTGTCCTATGATGGCTGGAATGTTCAGGAATGGAAATTTCAGAGAAAGTGGAACGCCAATGGTAAGAGATGATAAAAACTTTTACTTCCGTATATTGTGTTTACCTTTTAACAGGAAATGAAGAGAGCAGATTGTTCCAGGCTGATGATCCGACTTGTTGATGGGGGTATTGTTCCCAGGTTAGGACATTTAACCACCAAGTATACGTGAAGCATTGCACTTCTATAGATGATTATTGGATTTTAAAACGAGTAATACGATGTCAACCCAGAAACGTCATAGTCGGTCTCTCAGATAGTCGATAATGATACTAATACAAACTAAGTATGAGCTGTGTCAATAACAAGTACATGTACACATAGACAATATATAGATACGACGTTAAGATTCTAACATACACAGACGAGGGGATATAAAAAACACTTTAACATTCTTTAAGAAACAAGACATTTTAAGTAAAATCGAGACATAAACCTAAGTGTTGTGGGGTGTCACTGGATGTAAATAGGCGCCGCCCTCCTTAACCTCTCTTGATACCACCTCTAACAATGCAAAATAAAAAATAGAGCACCAGATTTTTACTTGACCCAAGAGAGGGAATAGCTTTTAATGATACAAAAGGATGATACAACGCATCCCATTTTATTTCAGTGGTGTTGTTGTCAGTTGACCCATGCTCAAGGGATATGGTGTCGCTCTTCATACTTGTTCCTGGAAGCAGGTGTCTTGATAGACCTCGTTGTCTTTGCTGTCAATTTACAACGTCTACATTAGCATAAAATTAAAGCACGCCGAATTACACTGAGGATTTCACAAAGTTTTCTAATCTAGTCGTCAGCTAAGTTTTTTTACTCGTTTGTTATACTGGGAAAGAGCCATGTCGGACGTCTAGATCTATTCTGAGATTGTTGACATCGTTTGACAAACTTAAAATCTTACCCATTGAATGCCGTGTGTTCATGGCTGCAGCTGAAACCCTGATTTTGTTTGTGAAGTAAAACAAGACATCGACGCTGGCTTTATTGAAACCCTTGGGCTGCATGTGAGCTCTATAGAACCTTGTTATGAATTTTAGTAGATAATGAGAACAAAAGAGCATCGCAAATAGTTGCTGAGAAGGAGAACCTTGCGTCAACCATGATAAACTGACACATCCCGCCATACTGTCAATTACTATTTGACTAGTGGTAATATTTGTCATGTCTACACTTTTCTAAGATTGGAACTGGGAATTTTTTTTTAAAGCGACACTTAATTTTTAACGAAATTGTTTTCAAAATGATAGCTACGGATGAGAAATTTGCGATCAGATCTATTATTATGCAGTGCAGAAAACATTAAATTGCTCTAGGATTTGGACATATTATTGAGGTAATCAAATCGTGTTGGATACAGCTCAACATTTATGATAAATGCTCCGCGTTTCAGCTTTCATGTATTTATATGTCGTTGATCATGCTGTGAAAATGTATGCGGAAACTTATGGAGGCAACGCCCTAAAGAGAATGGTCGAGGAATACTTTCAAAACTCACTATCCAATAATCTCAGGGAAGCAGTAGCTGAATAAATGGCTAACATCTGTCACAGCTTGTGCAGTAGAAGATAGGTCATTTTCCCAAGAAGGACAGGCACTGACGTAAATAATCAGTGTTGCTTCTTTGCCGACAGAAGTATTTTGCACGCTTTCATCGTTATCAGACGCAGATATGGTACGCATGTTACACGAGACCTGATTGAATATTTTTCATTATTTTGGGTATGATGTTGGCCAAATGATGCATTGCGAGATGCTTTTCGTGATAAGTGGGTGGCACTGCACCTTTCATGTCCCGCCCATCGTGTATGCAGCTGCCATTCAAAGTTGTGCCATCGCGAACAGTTCCAGCCGATTTCTACAAGGCGTAGTTCGATTAATGTTGGTATAGGATAGGCCCGTCGTTTGTATTGTTCCATATTTGTCTTGCAAAACAACATCCTAACCTCATTACTTAATTTTACAAAAATAACAACCCCCTGCTTTGATTTATGAATTATATTTTTTATCTTGAAACTGCATGTTTTGGTTTGAGAAATTTTTGGTCTAAAGATTATTTGTTTAAGTTTTAAAGTGTTCTTGGCTCACTTTAACGATAAGGTTTAATTATAAGTAGAGTATTTTTAAGTCCGCTAAATTTCGTTTAACTCGCTTATTCTGAGAAATATAAAGTGCTGCCATGAAATAGTGCGAAGATCAGATTATCTATAGACGGAAGTTTTATTTTTTCTCTGTTGGTTTAAAGTGATTCAACATCGTCTCTGTAGTCACTTACTTCTCTTCCCCACTTGCCTTTCCAGACTGAACATGTTCAGCAAATCCGTATTGATTTGTTTGTCGTTATGTTTTGTATTTACGTCTTTGCTGTAAACCTATAATTAGGTTGACCTTGCAATGACAATAGGAACTTGATATCAATGTAAACTTATCTTTTTGTTAAATGATTGTTTTGATTTTTCAGTAGGATGATCATCTGAAATATGAGAACGGTTTCTCACAAACCTTTTCTGTTAAAATGTTAGACCTAATTTAAGATGTCTTTCGTGTTAAGCAAAGACCAATCTCAGTATGTTGGTTTTACGGGAAGGAAGCTTTGAGCTTGGCTATGCAGTCGGAATGGTAGGCAGGCGTCGTGAGGTCTTATTATTATTGTTATGATAAGTGCTTTGGCCGTTCCACGGTTTTCAAAGGGGCAGCGCAAAGAAAAGAAGAGTCTGGATGCAACCTTCTAGACACCAAGAATCACCCTATTACCTGATCTTGACTAGGCGCCTTCTGGTGGTGCAGGCGCCGGAGACCACTTCTGACCGTGGGTACGTGCTTCTTGGGACAGCTAATTCTGCAACTGATTCTGCTCATCTACATACGAAGTTTCTTGACACTAGCCATCGACCACTGAAACCATTTTAGTTGCTTTACCAATCAGGTTACTGAAACGCCACAACATTAGTAAAACGGAAGTGCTTTTCTTCCCAACAAAACGCCACTTGAATTTTACTCCGATATTATTATTGCAAATGATACAGGTTACAATCTAAGAGACGAAGCTCTTGGAATTTTTCAACAAAGAATGTCTTCAATATGCTAAGCAACTACAAAATGTCCTTTTAAGCCCGTGCAAGAAAATATCCATACGAATTTTGGCATGAAGATACAACGACGATCTCTAATAGGTACCAGCAAACGCCTTTCCTAGATTATTTGAGCAATTTTCAGTCAGCAAGTACGAAGAACTACTCAAGAATATTCTCATCCATTTTTTCGTTGCCTTTATCCTTCTTTGCCTTTTTCTGCTTTAAACAAGTAAAGCAAGATCAGAAAGTTTTTCCTTCCAGTCAATTTTGTCGGTTACCAAATTTGATGTTGACTCGCAAGCGTTGGAGAGGAATGTCAGCGATTGTGACTGCAGATTGAGTGCTGGCGAACAAGGTGCGATTGCCGAGGTCAAGGGATCCTTAAATCGCTTAATGGAAACCTTCCGTAAGAGAATATTGACACCACGTCTGCCATGTTCTCATTTTTCGTGCGTCTTTTTTTGTTAATATGTTATAGTTGCATTTGATATAGAAAAGATTAGTAGTCATGTAGGTCGAATGCAGTCGCTAAATTTTATTGAAGAGAAGGAATAACTTAATAATCAGTTGGACCTGAAACTATGCATTAGTCAGTGCCCTTCAGACAAAGTATCGTGTAAAGGGGGGAGCATCTCACGTAGATATGAGGTATATACAGTGCCTAGTAGAATTTGTTGCGCTCGCATGGAGGCATTGTGTGAACTATGGGATCACCTACTCCAATGCCTAGCCTAACTACATCATTGATTTTCCATTCTAAGTTTCAAGATGTAACTTTGAGCTAAAGTCATATGCTACAATGAGAATGATGTACTTAAGTGAAAATGTTAGCCACACGAATAACTAGCGCTTTAATTATGGAATATTGCATCAAAGTACCCATTCGATGCTTGAAAATCAGAAGGTTCACTTTAGTCTTGTGACGTATCACAAGTTTGAAACAGATCCTAAACTGAAGGTATTCATATGCATTCACGAGGATGCCTTTGAAATGTTGTTTATTTGTTACTTATTTTGCTCGACGGAAAGTCTAATTTTAGATTTCGTCCCGTCAAAAATATTTTGGATAGCCTAGGTATAGTGGAAGACGTTGGAGATGGTCTGAAGGTATCTCGTTAGAAGTATTAAAAAAGTGAAATTAAAGTAATATTGTTTTATTTTGGAAATACTAATTAAAATATATTATTCACTATTTGTGGATACATCCATTAGTGCTCCATTTTTCTGAACTTTTCCACCTTCAGATTACAGTTCGGCTAATACGAAGTATTTCACGGTTATTTACCAACAAATGTCCTCTTAATGTTTTGTAAACATCTATAATTCTTTAGCTTAAAATTCTTCCGCGAAACGGTCACTAGGGGATAAATGAGCGTTCTTTTTAGCTGTAGAAAAGTATAAACTACAAGCGTCTTTGCTTTAAAACATATCAACAGATATTGTCAGTGTATCAAAGTTTAAGAGATTTCAGATCTCTGCAGTAGGGACGAAAAGGTTGCAAAAGTGCAAGCCGACGCTAAGCTTGCCTGCCACGAACCCAGAGGTACTGTGTTCTGACATCTGCTCTCGTGAAGTGGGAAACTATGTTTCGAGACGTGGGACAGAGAGGGGACTGCAAGCATAGATAGATTGTCATCTGAAGGGGAAAAAGTAACCCCATTCCTAGTTTTGGCCTTGGCCTTGAGCAGGGTAAAAATATTTCTAAAAAGATGCCTTTCGTCAGAAATATGTGTTAATTGTTTATCGGATTATCCTTTAAGGGTTCTTAAAGTGACTGAATGGCTTCGATTCGGGAGTACGCAGTGCAGAAAGAATGTCTGAAAGGGAAAGGCAAAATCCGAAAAGTGGTTCGGCGATGGACCCCTTGTTTCGGCGGTAGTGCGCATTAAACCGTGAAGAGCGCAGGATAGAATAAGGATCGTTGATTTTAGTCCTATGATTTTTTAATTGTCTGTTCAATCTGAACCTGAACTTGCCTTTTTATGATTCTTGATGTTAAAAAAGGTTTAGCATTGTTACAAAGTCTGAAGTTAATTTCATGTGGATGAGAGACAAGTGTGCTGAACAACGTATTAGAACGTCCGTCGCTTTGTCTGCTACAATCCTCCCTTCAATTTATCCGATGCCTGGAAATCTAATAAACACTAACAACTTTCAATAATGTGGCACTGCTTGTGTTTTACAGGATTTGTAGAATATTCTTCAGACTCATCGTTCTTGACCCCAGTGATCAATAAAATTAGATTCTTATTAAAAGTGGTGTAGCGGCAAAGAAAGTCGTTTTACTTCGCACTGCCTCGTTGTTACAGCTTATGTTTTTGTTTCACCGTTTCATAAAAATGACTGACATTAGAAGTTGAAACCTTTTCAAGTACTTTACTTATCAAGCAAGACGGAGATAGTAAAAGGAGCTTGAGGTTCGGTATGATTTATCTTATTTTTTTAAATATAAGTGACGCCAAACTTTTCCAGCGAAGCACCATGACATTACCAAGAGACCATAAAATCTCTACGGCAATCGGCACTTCCGTAAAAGATTCAAGTTTGAAAACCGACTGCCTTCCTTTTTATGTAAAATGCTTTTCTCAAAGCCTCTTGCAGCTGTAAATGCCTTCCACTTTTGACAAAAAACAAACCAACCCAAACGTTTAGAGGATTAACTGTATAAGGAAATTGCTGAAGAATTCGCAGAAAATACGAAGACGCACTGAAAGAAAGATGTGTAGTATGCATAGCAAGCAAGGCTGTATGATAGGAATTTATTGAAAGACTAACTGAGGTAACTGGCAGATGGATATGGACTGGGTATCTTCAAACCTTTACCTTCTCATGTATTCGAAGAATTTGCGCCTTAAGTTAGAAACGCAGTAGAATTTAAGTTTTGCCTCGAGTTGAAAGTGAGGGTCTTTAAGTGTGCTGTTTATCTCTTACTGTTAAAAGCTATTAGAATAGTAAGTAGGCGGCACTTTATTTTGCGCGGAACATAAGTAATGCGTGACGCTTATATTTGCTAATGACACTGGCAATGACCTTGACTGTAGAGTTTGAGAGTTAATGGATGCGTTTTGAAGTTTTAAAGTTTCTGAGTTTTGAAAACGTACAGTCTTGCTGACAGTGTTTGTGAAGCTCGTGTCTACAACTCTATTATATATTAAAAGGCTCCTCATTGTTGTAGTGCGTATGGCTAGCCATGGTAGTCATAGGTTTCCTTTTAGGCTAGTTGTGACATGATATTCAGTAGGGAAAATAAATGAGCATTTCATTCTAAAAATAGAGTATCCAAATTTCTCTTCTTGCATTATGGGATAAAACTGGACAACTTTATGCATAGGTAACTGCAGACATCGCAAACATTGAGATTTCATAAATTACTCTCTCGATTAGCTTAATTTAAGTATTTGCTTCAGTAACTATCAATGGCCATTATTGCAGTTTTTATCTGATTTGATGTGATGCAAAAGGGTAATTGGGCATTCCATGAAATATGGCCATATACCAAACAGCAAAAGGTCTAGAGTCTACATAAGGGTTTAATTTCTTTAGGAGTTGTAGTAAGTGGTAGCAATAGTAGTTATGGCAGTAGTAATATTAGTTGTAGAAGTAGAAATAGTAATAGCGGTAGTAATAGTGCTTTAGCAGTGGATTTGGGTACTGGAATGAAATGGAAAAATGGAGTCATTTTCAATCTCATGTGAATTTGTAATTTTAAATATTCCCGGAAGTCAAAATCGCAGTTTTTAACTGTCTTGTAAAGCTTAACTTAAAATCATTTACATATACGGTTTTGCTTGATGAAGGATATTGTCAAATTGCAGGGTAGTCTATTGTGAGAAAGTGATCATCTAAGAAATCGACCAGAGAGTTGTGAGCTTTGTAAAGATAATCTTAAATTCTCATCGACAAATTTAACAGGGAGGCTATCGAACTGCTACAAGTAGAAATATTTCTTGCTCCTTGATTGTCTTCAGTTTATTTTATTACTTAATATTGATCTTAAAGATCATGACGTTTGCTTATGGTGAACCGGAAGAAAGTCTCTCTACACTTACAGAACGTTTCCTTGCCTGATTAAACAGCCTTAACAACTTAGTTAACAATAATCTAGATCATGGGATAGTATCTATAGTGTTTGCTGGCAGAGACTTCCGTATTTATATTTTTACAACTCTATAACTTTGAAGAGGTTGAACATCATGTTTTATTTGTAGACATTGGCACTAGGATGAAGCCACTATTATAAACCAGAGGATATGCTGTCTCTATAGCCCCGCGGCTTCAGGTTGAGTAGTTGAATGACGGTGTTCTTTATATCTCAGCGGGCAAACACTTAGGCTATTTTACTTCCGATAACGTGAGCATGACCTTGTGAGTTAAGTGACGGCTTTCATGGTTATAACTTTAACGAAAAAATTGTGTATGCTTCTTCGGATACCCAAGAGACCAGGTACTTTAAACGTATTATCAATCAACATCCAGATTTGCTGCATTTAAAGTGTGTTTTAAAGCAACACAGAATTTTTTCGCCTTATACTTTCTATACTTTCTATACATCAAGAAATCAATATTCTCCGAGTATTAAATGCATTAACGTGAAGGACCAAATATTCCTTGATAAGTATCCTAGACCGACTGTCGAAGGCTTAGACTGACCACTCGAACCCATGGCTGTGTCCAAAGTATATCACAGTCGTTTTCTGATCTGCTTCTACTTGCTTATCATTTGGGGGGCATTTTTATTCGTTAGGGAGCAGAGATGGTCTCTCATTCTCCTTTCCTTGGCAAACGCGGGAAATTTTTGGATGATCATATGTAAATGAAGGTATTGGAAGTTTGTATGTTTTCCACATATTGGTTGGGAATATTTGATATCTTGACCCAAACATTTTTCTTTCATTCTCAGATCGTGTAACTTTAGGACTTCTGTTTGAATAGTTACCTTTTGCTGGTAGTAAATTAAGTGTACTGTACACAATCCTATGCGACCATGCCAGATCTAAAGCTCCCGGAAAAAATGTTTTAATATTTTGAAACTTAATAGGCGTGATAGTGGACCTTAAATATTTTAGTTTCTCCGCTGGCGCTCTTGGAGTCTGGTTTCTGTTTTTCCTCTGTAGGTTTTCAGATTGTTGGTGTCATGCTTCTATGACATACGACTACCCTGCTATATACAACAACATTGATAAAAACTGCACTTGTGACCATATGAATGTGAAGAAAAGGAATGAGGGTTCAGAGGCCCTTAAACGCCGCACACTTTGGTTTTTGCGAAATCGAAACATGCATCATGTATGCGTGCACGCGATTGTTGAATCCACAAGCGTTATGCCTTCTAGTGGCATACGTTTCATGCTAAATTTTGCAATGTGATAATATTTAATGAGTCTGAATAGTCACTTCAGCAATGTATCGTTCGTGGTGTAGTCAGGAGCACAAGGTTTTAAAGATAAATCATACTGCAGCCTTCTTTATTCTTGTCTTTGTTATCTCACTGATGGCTTATGGCGAATTTGACGTTTTATGAGGCTATGGAGTTGACGTTCATGAAAAATGTCGTGAAAGATAGTGGCTTTTATACCAATCCTTTCCCTCTGCGACTGAATAACATCAGGACGTATAATTGGTGATCCTTCATATATTCAACTCTTGCTTATGGTGGCCGAGGCTATAACGGTACAAAGGATAACAGCTTTTGATGGGCTCTTCAATAAACAGAAAGATCTTAACTTTGTAAACGAAATGAGGAGGAAGCTTACGTCTTCTTATGAAAGCCACGTGATAGTGCTCGCTTTAGATTTTGCTTGGCGATGTTCCAGCGCTTTGTTGTTTTGAATTGTTAATCGAAACGTTTGGACGTATTCGAGAGCTTATAGAGATAAATACTGGTATCCTGTGCTCACTGAGAAGATATGATTTGCAGGGTGAATTGGCACAGGTAGTGCATTTGAAGATGATAGAACTTGTTTCACGAAAGGCGATAAGGGCCGCTGTGTTCTTGTGAAGACTTCTTTATGTATTAAGTAGCTCAGCTTGTCAAAACATAATGTTTAAAAGGAGATAACCGAGGCGTTATTATTGTTGACCGTGGCAAAGGAGACACCGTCATGTGGGTTTGCGACCTACAGAAATCAACAAAGCCTGGAAGCCGCAGTTTCTGTGATATGTTTTGCATCTCGTCACTGGGGTTAACTTTATTTCATGTGTCAAATGTCGGAGGTGGAGATATGGCCAGAAGCTAAAGTAGGCTGGTAAGTAGTTATATCCAACACCAGATGCAATCTTGTTGATAGTATTGCACGGTAGGTTGGGTAAGATAACTTTTGATAAGGATAAAATTTAGATTTACTCTAATCTTGATATCTCAAGGCATACTTCTGGTCAGGATAAGCACATAATGGCAATTTTGTTGAACTTTTACTTTGTGAGCATGCGTGCGGTCTAAGACATGGCGGTTTTTTTAAGCAGACCCATTTGTAAAGAACGTGAAGATGTTTTTCAGAACCGTTTTTGTTATTTGATTCAAACAACACACAGCACCTTGCATTTTAAAATATTGAACAGGTTTTGTCCCTATATTCTTCGATAAGTGGAAGGATGTGTGGTGCTACTGGGCTGCATCTATCGTGTTGGTGGACCTGGGCGCTTGGTAGATCAAGTCAATGACGTAACGAAACGCCACTTCGGTTTCCTTAATTTATTGGATGACCTTTGATAATAATAATAGTAATAATAATCTTTTTTAAACTTTAGTGGCATATATTTATTCTGTAACTTTACAGAGAAATAAGCTTCGACATTGTACATATCATTCTCACTGTTTTCACCCATTACG
>JAAAKL020009377.1:0-15145 GCA_010016065.2 Carybdea cf. marsupialis auct. non (Linnaeus, 1758)
TGTGGATGGTTTCTAATTTGAGTTTCTATTGTTCCACTTGATTATGCAGGCGCTTTCGAATAAATTTTAGATCACTTAAGAAGATTAATATTTTGGATGGCCTCCAGCTCTGGACTCTGGCTGCATGTTGAGGAGGCCTGTTATTTAGATCGCCCTGGCATAGTCCAAATTTAAGCGGTAAAAAGAAAAATAAAGGAAAGGTAAAGTCTACAATACAACATTTAAAATAAAGAAACTATACACACTCTGACAAGAATGTGATGTTTTACCCATTACTTGACAGTTCAGTTTACTCCATTTTGTACATTGCACTGTCATAGCCTTGTAAGCAAAAGGTCTCTTGTCGATTTTATTAGTTGTTGTTATCTTATTTAAAATGTGATGAATAAAATAATGAACCATATATTTCATTTCCTTCCTGGCATCTAATGTACCACTCCCTTCAATAAATCACTTGCATTGCAATTGTGAAGTTATTACAACACTGCACTATTCCATAAACATCATCTATGCAATAGTTCTAATGTCTCAAAAGCTATGACTAATGTATTGCTATATGTATCAATAGGAGACTTTAGTAGTAAAGTCAGTTATAACATAACAGAGGATCAAATCCATGTATTCTAATTCATTCCACTTTGTCATTGTTGGATTAGTTATGTCCTTAAGCCTTTTGCCTAAGAAACAAACAATTTACTAACAATGTAATCAACTGTGCCTACAAAATTCACTATTTTTGGAATCGATTTTTAAACAATGATTTCGTAAACTGCCTTACACACTAGATAGTGCAACCCTCCATATGTTATTGACAACTTCAATAGTAAACTGAAAGCAGTTGTAATCATACCTGACAATATCCCCTCTACCTTCATTAGGAATGGTTTTCATAGATTTTAGGATCTTTACACAGCCAATGTACTAAACAAAAAAATGAGATAAAGCATACAAACTTTAAGTATAGAAATCATCGTGAGTAACATATCACTTTATCCAATCCAATTCTAACCCTAACCCCAATCCAATCCTGAGGAGCAGATGTAGAACACTTCCAAGAAGAATTTATAACAAATGAAAGGACTGGAATGTATACCTATGTCACTGACCTGTCTTTTACCATGTTATTGTTCCATGCACTATTACAAAACATTGACAACTTGTTAACTATGCTTTTTTGCAGACAAAGTACAGGCTTCATTTTAATTTACAAAATCAGCTGTTAGGGTGGAAGGACAAAATAAAGAATGATCTTTAGGTACTACTCTAAAGGAATCTTCTTTAATAAAATGTTGCCTGATTGCTGTATCACTTTCAGAGATATGGAAGTAGTTTCACAAAAACAACTACGCAAAAAGGTTTAATACTTTAGCAAATTCGCTTATTTTGGCCAGAACATGCTGCAATACTCTGTCCTGCTATATCTATGAAGGTATGACCTACATGCTCACTCTTAAAGTGGCAGATGAATCTGAAAACCAAGAAACTTTTTTGTGTGATGGATAATACACCTCTTGCCAGGCTGCAGAGATGTGTTACAAACTTGGCTTCCTACTTGTAAGCTTTTTTAACTTCCCTCCAAACAAATTGCTATGACCAGTGTCTGGTGAACACTTTTAGCAAAACAAACCCAGTACTGTACCGAGTTGGAACACTTAAGTGCATACCCATAGTAAATCCTGCTATGCTCCCCTCTAGTGGTGCATTATGCTTTATACTTCAATAGGCAATCTATGTGATCCTTTAGTGTATATTTAGATGCTAATGACTTTTTATTACAACAATTTTCTTTGTCTTTTGCATTGCACTTGTTTTGGTTGAATAGGTTTGATCACGCTTTTTCCATGTGCTAATTTCTTCCTTTTTGCATTCAGTTTCATGTTGAGTTGAAAGTTAGTTGATGTTAACAGGACAAAATGGTTTCTTCATCTATGACTGGTTTATCTCTCATTTAGCGCATTGCATTACCAAGGGACCAACACGATTAGAAATCCAAAGTGAAAGATGCCATAAAAAGAGCATTGCCATTTGAAAAACTTTAATAAAATTGGAGGAATGAAATGCAGACTTACTTAGACGCTATAGATTGTTGAAATCTAATTGTAGAAGAGGAATTGTGTGCTGCAGTGAGTTTCTTCCCAATGTACCAACAAATAAAGAAATTAAGGAACATTAAATGAGTGTTAAGAAAAGGAAAAACTGGGACCTTAGTGCTGCTAAAGGGAAACATGAAATCAACAAAATGGTTTCGAACAATTTACTATATTTGGTTGCAGACAGTAAACTGAAAGTGGCGAAGGAATGCTGGGATAAGTTAGTGAGTCATTTTAAAAAGGACACCATGACTAATCAACTGCAAGTAGGATGATGGATTTGAAGATGAATTCTGGAGACACTATCAATTCTTATTATAAGCAGCATTTAGAACTTTTGAAGAGACTTACTGCCTTGAAGTGTGAATTGCCATGTCAATTTCAATTGGCTTGTGTATTGAGGTTACCCTCCACTTTCGACACAATTTGTGTGGCATATTTGGCCAAAGGTACATTTACCAAGGTGGAGTTGATTGAAGCCGTTTGCTCTGAGGACATTCATTTAACAGGAGAACATGCCACAGTGCAGGTTATGAGTTTCGATGAAAGCAAACAGAGGAGTAACAGAAATTTCCAACCAAGAGTACGAGGATCTTGCCACAACTGTGGCTGTATGGGTTATCACTACTGAAACTATGACAAAGAGAAAGTCAAGTAAAGGTAGTGCTAAACAAACAATTAAAGCAGCAGAATCAAAGAGCTCAGATGCCTCGAAGAAGGACAATGTAAAACCAAGACGAAAAGTAGGCAAACATTATCATGTCACTAGTTCATGATGATGAAGAAAAACTTGCACACATAATAGGGGATGGTAATTGTGTACTATCTATTGATTCTGGTGCAAGTTCTCACATGATGTATGATAGCTCATTATTTAGTGAGTACACTACTTTGGCTAAGCAATTGTCTACAAAATTAGGTAACAGTAATGCCATACATGCTATTGGTAGGGTCAGATAGATACTGGTACATATGTTGATGCTGTCAGTTGTAATTACTCCTTGCAAGATGTGTATCATGTACTGGAAATCAGTAACAATTATATTTTGATGTCAGATAAGACACATGCAGGTGATGTAAAGGTTTTATTTGACACAAATGGTTTTCTATTATAGATAAGGAAAGTAACTGTTGTATAGGTTATGGTATGCCCACAGGTAATGCTTATTTACTATCATATTTTGATGATTTCAGGCTATGTTAGGCGATAAGTAGCAATAGTTTTTGCAAGTGCACACATAGTAACCCTTGGCAGCTCTGGCATAACCTTGCTTGAACACTGAAGTGATTGAAGACTTAAGAAGGTCATAGACGAGCATGTGGTTCATGAAGGCACAGTAACAGACTGTGAGGGATGTATCAGTGGCAAGAGTATCAGGTTGCCTTTCCATAAACAAGAAGAAATTAAATCAAAGGAAGTATTGGAGTTTATTCATACAAACATTTTCACCTGATGTTCACCTGAACACTCTAAGAGCCATGCTTGCTGTGGCAGTGCAAGGAGTGTGGATGTGACCACAGCATTTTAAATGGTGAATTGGAGGAAACTGTGTACATGTGTCAACCACCTGGTTCTGAAGTCACAGGAAAGGAAGATTGGGCTTGTAAACTTAAAAGAGCAATCTAAGGTTTGGAACAGTCACACCAACAATGGAACACCAAATTAAGTAAATACTTGAAGAGTATTGGTTTCACTCACAAAGTGTTAAAGATGCATTTATACCAGCAAAGAACCATTGATGTATGTGATCATTTATGTAGATGACACAGTTCTTGCACCAGAAAGAGAAGAAAGCGTATCAAACATCAAAGATAAACTAAAGAAAGAATATCAAATTCACGAGTGATATGGACAAACTTCACTATATATTGGGGATTAAAGTAACACAAGGACAATCTAGAGAACTCCTCTTGTCCAAAGTAAGTTATATTAACAATATTTTAGGAAGATTTGGTATAAAAGACTGCAGACCATACACTACACTAGCGGATATCTCAGTTGTTTTGAAAAAACATTAGGCTGAGGGAAGTAAAGCAAAACTTGTAGACATAAAGGCTTATTAAGCCATGGTAGTGTGTCTGCTATATTGTGCTCTGTGTACAAAGACCAGATAAACAAGAATGTTTGGCTACTTAAGAGTGCCAAGTGATTTGGATTGACTTACAAGGTGGACAATAGACCTCTTATAGGGTACAGTGATGCAGATTTTGTGAGAGATCAAGATGATAGAAAGCCAACCTCTGGATATGCGATCAATCTCAGTGGGGCTTCAGTCCCCTGGTACTCAGTCAAACAGAAGACTGTAAGTGTTTCAACATCAAAAGCAAGAAGACATAGCACTAGGAATGGATATTTGGGAAGTTCTCTACTTGCAGCAGTTGTATAATAAAATGGGACTAACATACAAACCAATGAGTGTTTTGTCACAAAATCCAGTCTATCACTCCAAACAGAGACATATTAACATACAGTAGGATCTCTTGCTTGATGAACTTAAATCTGGTTGTATTCATTTACTGTATTGTCTGACAGAAAACATGTTAGCTGACATTTTCACAAAACCGTTACAGCAATCTCATTTTGCTTATTTCAGGGCTGGATTGGGTATCATCCATTGAGTGATTTAAGGAGGAGAACATTGGAGCACCTCAGTAAAAGCTGATACAAAAAATTCCAATAAACTTAGATTAAAGTCTCTGTTGATTGAAAAAATCTATATTTTATTAGCAGCTCATACACACAAACCCATTGCTAATAAACTGCTGATGTTTCAAGGAGCTAATTTGCTTAAAGTAATTTAGTACTTGTCTACCTTATTTTACATGTAAACTGCATGTATGTAATATTTGGCTGATTAGGTCATCAACCTTGGTGCTCGGGTACTATACTGAGTCCCAGCCAGGACCAACCAATAATGCCTTCTTGGTGTCACAGAGAAACACAAAAACACAAGCCTAGAACACAGTTAGTCCTGGAATGGAACAAAAAATAATTATCTGAATAGTAGCACAAAAAATGGCTTTACTCTATGGTGATGTAGAAGAAGTCTGATGGCTCTTGTATCTTGGTTAATATACTGATGTTGACCATGACATGGAAGTTAGAAATGCTCAGGCATGGAGTGCATTGCATTCTTCACAAAACATGTGGAAGCCACAGACTAAGAAAGATACAAAAACACAGGTATTTCTTGGCTTATGTGGAAATAATCCTTTTATATGGCTCGGATTCCTGGACACTGAATACTACTTGCCATAACAGAATTGATGGTACCTACATCAAGATGTTACATGCAGTATACAACATCTCCTGGAGACCACATCTCTCAAGTTATAAAGTGATGCCACCTAGCCTTGACAGGCACTGTGCCAGCCTCACTTTGTCTCCCCCCTGTGCACAAAACTGCATTAATCAAAAGGTGTACCCAGTCCAACCAAGCCACCTCTCTGCTCCAATAAAGTAAAAGCAGTTAGTCTGAGCACTCTGTGAAATCTCTTTGTTCGTGATCTTGTGAGTAAGCTGTTTAACTACACTTACACATTTATCACCTTAGTTTTAAGGCTTCAGTTGGATACATGTAGTAGTTCAATTGTGTTCCAGATTATGATAAATAAACTTGTGTACATCGAATAAAGGAAATTTTACAACTGCACAAATTCAAAAATTCACATAGCCAGTAGCAATACATAAACATAGTATTTTAAACGAAGCACCGAGATGTATTTTCAGCCTAAAGTGATACGATAAGAGTGAATAATAATGTTAAATTAACACAGTATGTCAAAAAATGATTAAGTTCCTTTAGAAGAATACCTTATCATCAGGTAATGGTTTTATAAAGTTCGTCGAAATTCTGGTAGTGTGGTGTGCACATTAAGTACACTGAAATTACAATTATACAAATGGTATTTACCAGTGAAATTTTCAGTATGCATTTGCGCAAAATGGGTACAACTGCATGTCAGAATAAACAGAACAACACGATTTGCTGTCAATGTGTCAATACATTACACCTACGAAATGCCTGAAGTTGGTAATTTTGGTCGAAGAACATCTAGATGAAGTTGGCGCTAACTCTCGACTAAAGAGAGATGCGTTCAGCAATCAGTATATTTGAAAACTTTTCTGCTGCCTTGCATTCTGCTGGATACACTTCTTTAATGGACGTGGGACGTTGAAAACTATAACTATACCTTAACACGGTATTTGATACCATCATCCAGTTTCCAATCGGAATGTAACCACCCCGTCATTGGTTTTCGGATAAAGCTGCCACTGTCCCTCCAATCCTTCTTGGGTCCCTCATTGGGTTGATTATTTTTAGGCATTTCTGTGTTGATTTGCTCCCTCTGACGTCCTGGTGAGCACCTAAAGTAAATAAAGAAGAAGTGATAGTGCAGACTGGATCGTGCAGAAGTAGGTTAACATTCCGACTTTCGATCACCATTATCCAAACACTTTACCTAATCCTACAGACAGATAAATATTTCAGGTCTAAATCATCTTACTGTTACATACCTCTTGGTTATTCTAGCCTAAAAGTACTTCCTTCTTGTCTTACGAAACAGGAGGGTATAATGTATAATACAACTCATGGGATGCATACGCAGAGTTTTGAATCCCCTTTCTGCTTCGATTCTGCTGTTTGTTGTTTCTCAATTTGAATGCGAGGCTGCCTCTAATTCTTTTGTCAATGTCAATGTCAGTTTCCTCATTGGCCTTCAGAACAATAGAATTATTTCTATGGGTAAGAATAGGCAGGGTCTTATCAATAAACCACATCATTCAAGTAGTCGACGGGACATCGTACGCCTCAAATACCCTCGAAAGCATGTGTTCGTAAGCCCGTAGCCAAGAGGGGGGCGAAGCCCCTCTGCGCAATGAAATTTACCCCCTGCATGCACAAAATTTCGATGACTTGGAACATAGAGTGCATCTGGGTTATCTTAACGCCGATGTCAGTTTTCAGAACAGGAGCTGGCTTCGGCGGACCTTTGTAGCAGCCCTATGTAGGGAGAACTCTTGTGGATTGTGGAAAATCAACACGGGTAGAGAGTAAAACGCTATGGCCACGACAGAACTGGGCTGGTACAGTGTTGACACTGTTGCACTATCTTAGACCCTTTTAGAGGGAAAGGGTCCACTTACAGGAGAGAGTACCGGCTGGGTCTACACGTTTTTCTAGAAGGGCAAAGCGGAATATGAAAAAAGGGGTGGAGGAGTTAGTTCTGCTACTCGGATTAAAATTATTAATGATATTAAGCTGACCTTCGTCGTCAGTGACAGGATTATGTATGTAAGGTTTCCTTTTATCTTCTGGACATTTCATTGCCATCATTTCATATTATACCCCTACACTAGTTATAACACTCGTATATATTATGAGATTTTATTAAGAGCTAAGTGTCTGCATCACATCAGTACCGAAAGAAGATAGGCTATTATTTCTTGAAGACTTCAATGCTCATGTGGCAAGTGACAACATCACCTCTACTGCTATGGGAACACATGGGATAGGGAGGATAAATTCTAATAATCTCCTTCTTCTAACGTTTTTTGATGACACGGACCAATAAAAAACTCACGCAGCAGGAAAAACATTTTTGCACCTTAAAGCTTTCTTCGTCTGACATTCCTCTGAGTACAAAATCGTCAGAATGTGACTTGAAGAGGAAGCAATGAAGCTAGTATTCAAGGGGATTTTGAAAATAGCCAATCAGAACTCTTATTGGTGTTGTTTTGACCAATCACTGTCCATGGAACTGAATGGTCAACAGAAAAGGCCCAACGAAAAGACAATTACTTTTCATCTGCATAGCAACGGTGTTCTTGATTTGATGTGAATGAATTACAGAAGAGCAGGGACGTGCCGTCAGTGAATGCAATGCATGCACTGCATGCCTTAAAAATTTCTAGAGATAACCTGTAACTTTCATATGTCCTTGCTCTTAACATTTTCAGTTTCTTTGTAGAGCATGGTAAATTCAGGTTTGATTATATACTATTGTATCACCCCGTCAAAATGCTTCTCCAATCTCAACACGTTGCCAATTTTCGTTAGCGGAGAGTTACAGTTTCCCCAAAGTTCCCTAAACCTCCTCGAAATAGCCCAAAACCTTGCTTCACGACGACAGCAGCCAAGTGTATGGGAAGTTATGCAACGAAGGCATGCAGAAAGATAGTTGCTTTCAGTTGTCATGGAAACGGTCCATCGATGTTCAGTGATTGGTTCTTCTAACAATACATCTTGATGAAAGTGCTGACGTAATTCGACGTGAACGCATGCAACAAGATTTCTGCTTTTACATTCTTCAGTTTCGTGAGGAAATCAACTACTGTGTGCAAGAACAGTTGACTCAGCCTTTCCGTTCGTGGGATTTTCAGTCAAAGTTAAAAATAATCGAGAATGGTAGACCTCTAGAGAGACTTAAGATTAATAAAAGTTGTATATAGGTAGGCAAGGAAGTTCATCGTCATTTTAACGAATCTATTTACAAATCTTTTAAGTGGGCATGTGGATGTCCGAAGGTGAAAAAATTATACTGTTGGCATTGCTTGTTGTTTGCTAGGGAGAAGGTATTTGGATAACCACTGGATATTCTGATTTTAATAATTTGCATACAGCAAAGAAGAGGCATGAATTAAGTCATCAACATTTATCTGCCTTAATCGATTTAAATGCATTTGGTAAGGTTCGTGTGGATGTTTCGTTACGCGATTAAAACTTCCTATAGTCCATGAATTAGCCATTCGAGTGTTAGGGTTAGTTTAGTCGAGTAAGTAGGAGGAACTTGATGTCCGTAACAAAGTAAGTGACTTTATACTGTTTGTTAGAAATTTCGTTCATTGTTTGCAGTCAAGTAAAGTTCTGATTGTTATGTTATGTATGTTTCTCTTCAGATCGAATGACTACGAGAACAACGTGAAGTGTAACTTTAATGCTTACCTGGATTTGTTGTTTCAATACGATTGGATATCATAGTTATGAGTTAATCGTTTCGACAAGACAGTGGACACACAACTGAGCGAACAGAGCGGCCTTGAGACTTCAAAATACAATGATAGTGTGCAAAAGAATAGATCCTAGAGCGTATAATTCGTGTTATGTGTCACAGTTACGTCAGATGGGAAGTCGTTTTAATGAGTTTGAAGGATTTGAGAATCCAGAAGATGACGGAAAGAAACCCTTTCCAATTAAACAGGACAAGACTTGAATGCTTTAATATGCAAAATAACAATCGAAGGTTGCGTTATGAGATCATTGACACCACCGTGCTCAGATTGATCTCCGGTTTAAAAACCTTAGTAATCTTAAGTTCACTACTCTACTTAACCCCAAACGATTCAAATCCTTCACTGCTAACTTTCCAGATGAGTGTTTCCGGCACTTTTCCAGATACCCACAACCGCCTCATTCACAGACAGAATCCCCCCACCACCACCACCACCACCTTTTCCACAGGGTTAGGGCTAGGGTGGGAAAAGGTGGTGGGGTTACTCTTTTTCAGTGCAATTTTGAACAATAATGCGGGATGTATCTGGAAAAGTACCGTGTTTCCTTTCTCTTGAATCGGCATACCCTCAAATCTTTGACAAATATCGCCTGACTTCTGAGCTAATGGTTGTGTATCGGTCAAAGCACTTCAAAGGCCTATCAACCTTAGAATTACTTCAAAGAACGACCGACTTAGAACTTTGTGACTGTTTCCGTCAGATAGTAACGTTAGCTTCGTTGGTCGCTACTATTCCTTACTCAACCACTAGTGTCGGAAGATTGTTTTCATCGCTGCAAAGATTTAAATCCTTCACAAGAAACAACCAAAGCGACAATCGTCTGTCAAGTTTAGCGATGATTGCGATAGAGAAGGAACTGTGTGGCAAGTTAAGAAGTAAATCTAACTTTAGTTATAGAGGACTTTATACAAAAAGATAGAAGACTCGATTTTAGATGCAAGTAAATTAGTTTCAGAACGAATCCTCATATGGGCTTTGTTGACTAATATTTCATATTGTTGTGACCATGCCCTTTTTTGTCTGCTGCATGCGTATAAAATTCAGTGACGGCACGTCCCTGCCACAGAGTCAAGTTTTTCTATCGTCATCTAGAGTTGCATCATCCAGCAAGGTGTAAAGAGAAACAAGAAATGAAGAGCCACATTGTTGACAGTGATACAACAAAAGTATCCCAACAATAAGTGGACTTTGAAATTAGAACAAAGTCCGACTTGTCTTATAGAGATAGAATGAAAGAAATTTATTTAGGGAATCTTGTTCGTGATACCCTACATGTCAATAACAACAATAGTGATTTAGTGTCATTAATAAAATTTTAAAACTTAATTACTTCAATACCACCATAACGGATCTAAAAAACGTATCATTGGTATCATAGTAGAGTCTTCAGACCGTTGTATGTAACTATCAATGGGTCAAGGTCTTAGAAAGTTATTGCATCTGCGATAAGCATGAAATGTATGAACACAATTACTTTTTAATCGAGAAATCAACTCCTACTACTCGATGCTACGCGCGAAGTCGAGTATGCCGATAGAAAAGGAAAAAAATTCTTAATGCTTTGGCTTCGACAGAACCGTACTAAAAATATCGGCTTGCATCCCTCTCGACGGGCAATACTGTGCAGAGATGATTCGCTTTTCTTTTGTCATCAACTATAACTTGATATCAGGCGTCAACTTGTACCGATCGCATGTGATTTGTTGGGTTCTTTGACAACGAACAAGCTATTTTATTGTTTTATTGTAGTGTTATTAGATGAATCTTGCAAAACCAAGCTCGTGTTACAATCGTCTTATCCGGATTGTTTCCTTGGACACTTTACAACATGCGATTCTAATATTTTGGATATGCATTATCGCCAGGCTTTGGCCAGATTAAAACGTACCTTACATATGTTTAAACATGTAGTAATTCGCCCTTAATCTCCATCAATTTTACCCATTGTGAAAGACTAGCAACAAGCCAGCTTATGGTGCTACAAAACATGAAGTCAAATACTTCTGGACGCGATCAACAAGTGCCTCATAAAGAAGTGTTAAAAGTACCATCGGCATACAATTGCATCCATGAAGCTTGACACCTAATAGAAGAATTTTGGGGATCATAACCATACTTTTCAAAAACACATTGCAGCATTTGACCGTGATGCACAGGATAATAATGTTGTGATAAATCTGTTTATGATTTGATTTGCAATCTTACAAAAAAATTTACAGCAATCGAATATCGGTAACAGCTGTAATATCCGGCTTCGATCACCAGTCCAGGCTTACCGAAAAGTGCAGGTTTTTCCATGACATCTGCCACAAAACACGTTAATCATAGTAGAATTTTTACGGATCTTTTGTAGCCGCTCCTACCAAAACTGCGCTGCAACGGAGTTTCAGGGCAACTACTACAACCTCTGCCTCGTAAAGCATTGATCTGCAATTGCACATCAACATCGGAGAAAAGTTGTAAACATTCACTGATAGAAACTCTATTCAAGACGTTTGGCGTAAAGTCAGTTTATTATCTATGTTCGAATGTCACAAATTGTAATACTGTAGGTGTCATTGTGCCTATTATGATGGAAGTTAGCCATTCAAAGTCAGTTTTTAATGATATTGTTAGACATGTTCGACACATTTGCAGGTAGAATGATTTTCAGTCTGGGTAAAACATAAAAAGCGCAAATATAGTTCCGTTTTTCATGCCCAATATTTGCAGGTTTTATTATTATGGTACTTTTTTAATGTTTACAGGTTTCAGTTATTTAATTTTTTTTAGGTATGCACAAAATTTCCTTCTTTGGTTGCTCTGAATATTAGCGGATATAGAACGGACCTAAATGACGCAGGTACGTACTGATATTTGTATGCTTAAGAAAACAAGGAATACGATAGGAGGGGATACAAGGAGTGACTGACACTCTTTACCTTTACATTCCAGAGGTTCTTTGGCCGTCAAATTACCGTGCAAAAGGAACCCATCTGTTTACCGTTCAATTCACGTCAAGCACGATCCCCTAATTCACTGTGTATCTTACCGCCAAATCAATACTAACTCCCAGACACATAACTCTATCCATACCGATCATTTACCGTTCTTGAATTCTACAAGCATTCAGGGAACCTAGTTTGGCTTAGTCTACACCAAGCCAAGTCCATTTTTTGGTAAAAACAACTTGTTCGATATAACTTAACCCGATAGTACCCCGCCCTAATATCCGGTGATGCAATTACACTTATACTTAGTCTTATCGAGAATTGTTTTATTGTTGTAATTCTGTTGGCCACCGAACAGTTTCTTAGATTAATTTTTGTGTACAGTACAAATTTTTCATCATTAGTTCATTTCTATGTGAGTGTCGGTCAATCCAAGAAAGCCTTGCTAAATTTCAAAACACTTGCCTGGAAATAGCTAAAAGTGTCTTAGACTTGTTCAATCTCTTTAAAAAGAAATCTTACTAGTGTTCAAAGTGAAAACATGAAAACAATTAAATCCATTTTCTAACCGCCAAGCATAAAAAACTATTTGAATCTTCATTTGTAAAATAATAGAGAGCAAGGGGGAATATTCCCGTAGAATAGCTAAAGTCCCCTTGAGATACATTTCTGAATATCATCTGACACCTTTTTGTACTAGCATAGCGATATACATCGTATACCAAGTTACCTTTCGGCGATCAGAACCTGAAATGTGGCGCATATTTCATGTGACTAACGTCTTTTATTTTTGTTGTTGAACAGCACAGAGAGTCTCTTAGAATTAGTAAACCAACAAAGAACTTGCTCAAAAACAGGCTAGAATGACTCAACAACACAACCTTTCTTACACCACATGTTCTCGTGCTCATTAGACGAGCATTTGAAATCGTCCATGTACGAGAGTCGTGTCAAGTTTAATTTAAGAAATTCCTTTGTGCTGTGGTAGGGATGGTGATGTATTTTGACCCGCCTTTGTCAAAGGACCTCAGGACAGGCGGGGGCTAAACCCTGATAGGTGTATTAAGAATTTACTGTTTTGTGCAATGTAGTTTGCTGCGGCAGCTCAATGGTACAATGGGGAACCAAGTGGACAAGGCATTGAAATTCCATCCTTGTGCCATATGTACATTCTCAGACACACAGCGCCCTAAATATTAATCCAAAGATTCCTCCGAACAAAGGCCCTCGTGTATGAGCCCGGAGGTCATATTCACCTTGGTGGTGAATTTGAAGAGGAACATTTCCTTCTGTTATTATTCAGCTTTTCTCGTCTATTGTACCATAGAAAGCTGTTTTTGCATAGTAGTTTCAACCCTTATTGTAACTATCCACCAGGGTTATATTAATGTAGACATCAGTTAATTATAGACATGTTGTGTACTCGGAATACAAGCCAAACCTTATATAGGCTTAGCAAAAAACAGCAACGTTGTCAGCCTATTCTGTTGCACTTAACGTAGTATCCATGTTTCTTATTCTTATGTTCATAATCCACTAATCTGCTGTCAGTTGAACCATTTCATGTTAACGTACAAAAGCTGTTTGATTAACCACGGTAGAATGCAGCAACTATTAGTTATGCCCAAATCTTATCTGCAATTAGGATAATTGACTTTGAAAGCAGATATCGAAATAATACAAAAAGCAACAGAAATGGTTGAGGTGTTGTTTTGGCCCTTTATACTTTGGAAGCCATGATTTGATCGTACATCTTTATCATAATTCATGGATGTGTGTAAGTGTGTGTGATCCATAACTCCTCCTAAATGACTCAGCCTGTTTTGATGAAACTTTGCATTTTTGTTACCTATGGGTAGGCGCTCTAAAAGTGCAAAATTATTTTTTGATTATTGGTTTTTTTCCGACGAAATTGAAAATAAGGACCATTTTCGATTTTTCGAATATACAATTACGGTTTCATTCTATTATAACAGATAATTGTGACAATACAAGTTATAAAAAATTTTAAAAATACAAAGAGAATCATAAAAAATTCTTCTCGACGGCCCCTTGTGAGCGAAGCGAATCAAAACCATAAGCCATAGGGACTGATAAGAGAGTGTCCTCGCAAACATCTCCTACTGACTGTACTTCTTTTCCAATGATTATGTCTCCGTTACGCCTGCGACGGTACTTTGTTATCTTGTGTACATCGCTGAAACAATACCATATGGTGATATACATGGACGATTTCCGCTTTATTACATTCCTGTTCTTATTTCATTTTCCCTTCAGCATTAAAAGCACTGCTGGTATCGAGCCCCCACCTTAGGCATTTGGATGTTAGGTAAGTGAACATAATCCACCACGTTTGGTTTGGTTTAGTTTGATTTGGCTTTTGGTTAATTAAAACAGGACGCTGTGGGCATCATCATCATCATCATCATCATCATCATCATCATCATCATCATCATCATCATCGTAATCATCATCATCGTCATCATCATCATCATCGTCATCATCATCATCATCGTCATCATCATCATCATCATAATCCAAAACAACACCATCATCATCTGAAACAACACCATCATCATCCAAAACAACACCATCATCATCCAAAACAACATCATCACCCTCTTTATCCAAAACAACAACATTCTCATCATCATCATCCAAAGCAACATCATCATCATCATCATCCAAAACAACATCATCATCATCATCATCATCATCATCATCATCATCATCATCCAAAACAACATCATCATCATCAGAACCATCCAAAACAATATCATCATCATCATCCAAAACAACATCATCATCATTATCAAAAACAACATCATCATCATCATCATCATCATCATCATTATTATCATCATCATCCAAAACAACATCATCATCATCATCATCATCATCATCCAAAACAACAACATCATCATCATCATCATCATCATCATCATCATCCAAAGCAGCAACATCATCATCATCATCATCATCATCATCATCATCATCATCATCCAAAACAACATCATCATCATCATCCAAGACAACAACATCATCATCATCATCATCCAAGACAACAACATCATCATCATCATCATAATCATCATCATCATCATCATCAT
>JAAAKL020009378.1:0-15144 GCA_010016065.2 Carybdea cf. marsupialis auct. non (Linnaeus, 1758)
ATAATCTAAATAGGTTCTCTGTTCCAGATTCGAAATATAATTTGAAATTGCATAAATCTCATAATAACTGAGAATAGTCTAGAACGGCACAGGGACACTTAAATGTATTTGATGCAAATAAACGTATTAACTCTGAAGAAGGCTAGCTTGACTAGCCAAAATAAAACTTTATTTGTATCAAATACATTAAAGTGTTCCTCTGTCGTTCTAGACTGATTCTTGTTTTAGATGGATTTCATTCAAAGGCTTTAAGAAATAATAAGTTTTGCCTCTAGACTCTTGACCTAATTACTTACAAGCTCAACGAATTGAGTTGTTACTAATTACAGCTCGACATTAGTGCATAAAGAGGATGCTGTTAGACTCTACTGGCCTTACGGTAGTAGAATATTGCGCTGTGGGTAAACTAGGTTATAGCAGTTGAGAAGAAATCGTAGAGTAGAAATCGTTTCCCTCTCGTATACCAATGTATTGCAAAGAAGAGAGAGTAAAAGTTTTACAAAGAATATATACTGATTTCACAGGATATGACATGTGTCACGTGATAAATGAGATTACATAATCTGGATAATGTAAAGTAATGGTCTTTACAATTTCTGGCATGCTTGTCCAGAGTCTAACTTTAAAAGATGTTTCCATAGTCCAGGAAACATAATTACAGAGCTGAACGGGGAGGTAAATTATGGGCCAAACAGAAACATAGAGAAATTGTATTCACAGTAACAAATGGGAGCAAATGAAGTATCCTTAGGATGACGTAATTGATATTATGAAGCCGTTTGCATATCATCTGAATTAGCCAATGAACTCATCGAGCATGATTACCGTCCATGTTCACCAACGAAGTTCCAATATGAGACTCAAAATGAATGAAAAAAGATTCGATCGTTTTAAAGGATAAAAGATTTTGTCATTTTATTCTTAAACGTGGTGATAGGATACCTGCTATAATAGCTGTGTCTTATTAAATTTATTTTCCATATGTAATAAAATGGGAAAGTTTTGAGTCTCTGCAATTTTCTTAAAGTGGACTTTTAATGATATTCGATGTGAGGACCTTTATCTTTCACTGACATTGTTGCTGTATTTTGCAAAAACACCTCAGCTTTATGTTATCTTGTCCATGGTGGACCATTTGCAATGTGCTTCATTCACTTTCCACAAATCACCCTCGTGCACACTGCTACGAGCATGGTGGTATCTTAAAATCTTTCACTTTATCTCGTCTTTAAATCTGAAAAATCTTAACTAACCATCTTACATCCACGCATCACTTAAATGTACTCCATATCCTTGCGTTTTAACCCAATGTATAAATCGCTCTTACCAAATAGTCTCTTTCAGTTTATCATTTCTTCTTGTCACATTAACCTCCTCTCAGGTATCCCCCTATTATTTGTTACTCTAACCGTTGGAAAGAACAAAGAGAAATAGAAAGTTATGTCACTATCAGTTTTCAAACCCGTGACCCATGAAATTGCGGCATGCCCTCTACCAACTGATCTAGATAAACTATACTGATAACATGTATTATTTCTCTGCTCACTACATTAGCTCCCAATTCTCCACGAGGAGACATCGACACCCAGCTTTGCGAAATGTTAGAGACCGGCCTCTCAACGTCATGTGACTTAAACGTGGTAGAGCTGCACTACGGCCCACATTTCTGTCCAAAGTCCATCCAGTTTTTGAGAATGGAAGATTTAAGATGATAAAAAAGATAGCAGAGAAATATAAATTATTCATGGGCCATGACTTCAAATCCCTTGGGGTATGGTCGTATTTCTCTAGTATCCTGATGAACGTATCGTTTCAAATCCCCTTTTGTCAAAAACTCTTCCCGTTACACTAATGAATCTCCTACATTTATATATCCTTTCTCTCATCGTCCTCTATTTATAGGGGGGAATTCTTCTTTCCTGAGACTTCTTGTCTCTTTCTTCTATCTTTGTCATTATCATTTTCTTCCATTTTCGACCTTACCTACTTTCCTCGCTCTGCACATCCTTTACCATCTCCATTATATTGGTCTTTCACTATTAAACTGTCTTAATGGCAGCATTGGAGGCAACGTAGAGCACTACTGCCCTTACCGTATTGCAGACCCTCTTCTTCATACTTCTCTTTGATGCTATAGCAATATAACATCCAAACATGGTTCAGAACTGACTACCCCTTATCCAATATCACATATCCACATTTCATCTGCGTCACAGCTTCATCGAAGTTCTTAGTGTAGTCCATTTACTCTATTCTTGCCCCAAACAAGTACTATTAGTATCAACAGGCTGAGGTATTTACCCTCAATGTTCGTAAAATTTAGATTCCCATCCTTCACATCCCTTGCACTTCTTAAACTTGGACTTGCCTTCTCCCGATGCTGATGAAACTTCGTCTCTGTCAATGCAAGTATACTTCATATCCCATCAGTAGTCACTGGTGTAAGCTGCGTTGGCAATGTTACATATATGCAGCATTCCTACTCAGTAGGGGTGCATTAGAAATTCTCTACTTGCTTATCTTGTGCTTCTGTCTCTTTGGACGCACAATTTACCACTTGAAATAGGAGTGACACGAAAAATCGATAAAAATTACTTTGGTTTTAAACCTGTTCTTTACAATTACCTCTTTTCAAGCCTTTATAATTGGTAAGTTTATTACAAAAGGGACATCCCCAAGTGACGTCCGTCAAAAAGGCCATTTTCGGATCCATTCCCTTTCAAGTCTGCCGATGTTTGAACTTTACAAAATCTCTTCCCACTTATTAATAGCCTCCTGCAAAAGGAAAATAATACTTTTCACAATAAACATTCGACAGTAGATATGAGCCTCACATTTATGTCTTAACTAAATGAAACATTATAATTTAAACTTTTCAAAGGAATTATTGGATTTTCATTACCCCATCTCTATGTCCGGATGTGTCCTTTTTTCTCTAATGCTTCACCTCCCTTGGCCCAGGACGTTCCTTATGAAAGACCCATAAGATGTCATGGCACCGTCATTATTTAAGATTATCAATCGGATGAAATGATTTTCTGTCGTTTGAAAGAAGAGACTGTTAAGATACTGTAAGCTCAAATTTTAAAGGAATGCAGAGTAGAGTTCCTGGGAACGAATATTACCTCGTTTGCTTTTGGTCTCCATTGAGACAAACAAGAAATCCTCGATTATACTTACTGGTATTTTCTGGAAGTAAACTAAAGAAAAGTTCTGTCTGTAAGATTTCCAGCTGATAGAAATCAAGCGCTTTTCGGGATTGTGCTTGTATTGTTCACAGCAAATATAAAAGGTAAAAATTAGAGATCTGGTTGTTTTGATGCCCCGATGATTATGTTTGTCACAATCTGTTCATAACAGTGTTCTAATCATTCTGTCACTTGATGTTGGTTGCCGCTAACCACTCCTTTCTTTTAGGGAGTGGCCTTCATTAAGATATTATTATGTAAATATCAGATACCAAGTTATTTTAGAAGTTTGTTAATTAATCTACAATTCCTCATTTAAACCAATTATCAACCCCAATTCTATTCTAATTAACATTGTCCCATTTATCATGCTAAACAATGCTATTTAATAATTTAGCTGTTTCCCGTTTTGCAAGTTCAAGTAGTCACGTAATTGCTATGTACGATGAAAGTCAGAACCAAAGTAGCAAAAAGATATCGTTTACTTAAAAACATTATCTGGTGCACTTGGTCCCATGGACACAACCTTATATTTAAGGAAAATCTGATCTTATTAGCTATGAAACAGCTTTCTGATTCTTATTAGCTTTGAAACAACCTTCTGCTCTCATTGGCTACGAAACAGCTTGGCGTTGGCTGCTAAATTCAAAGGGAATATCAATTTGCCAAAAGGAGATATATAACTGAAGAATTTGCAAATTATATGAACATCTCTCTTCAAATTTCTGGCGAGTTGGCATGGAATTAAATATTTTATCTCTCAGTTAACTGGCCTACTTCACATCTATTTAGTTTAATTACATGTTTTCTTACTTTGCTTTTCTTTTGCTCTACTTCTTACTCGTTTCTTTTCTTCACCTTGTTATGAAGATGTAATTATGCAAATTAGTCTCTATTGTTCGCATCATATAAAAGCCTGATAAAGAGAGTTGTAATTCAGTATGCGAATGAACTGTTCATGGAATGTAAATAGTAGAGCTTCTTCTCGTTAAGAAATACTTTGGAAAATGTACACCACGGTTTGCTTTATTCAGTACTCTTAGATATTGAATCTATCATCTTCACAACATCTATCAATCTCAATACATACTGTATCCAGCCTTCTTATTTATTTATGTGTCTTCTTAGGTCCCCTATCTACTTCGCAGAAGATCGAGCCACTCCATAAACATACCTGCTTGCCTCTTTCGATAAGGAAGCCACATTATTCTTTGCTTATAACCTCCTTTAGAGATCCTTTTGATATAAATTTGTATCTAGATATCGAGAAAGAACCAAATAACATTTGTACTTAATAACTTTCTATTTTGGGTACTCCTGAAAGTACAAAATGGTCAAAATGGTATACGAAAACGGAAGAGCATTTACCCAGTTGCTCTTTTAAAATAGTCAGTCAGTATTTGGAATGGTACCCATTACATCTTGATGTCTGCAGGAATGATCCTCAGATGTTTCATAAAATGTAATTGCTACAAAAATGGAAAGGTGTGCGTGCGTGTAGGGGGGAGGGGAGAGGGGAGAGGGGAAGGGCATGAATCCGAAAGTGTTAGGTGTGTAGATCCTTTTCACTTCTTATGTACAAAGTAATATCATAATATTTGGAAAGCATTCATTAAAAACAATTTATTTACGTACCAGTGATAATTGCACAGCATTCTAATGCCACTAGAGTAGTATTATAAATCAGATGTACATTAATTCGAAAAAAGTGTAACCAAGATTTACTCAGCCTTTTATTCTTTTCTCATGATCAAATTAATGCTTTGATTTATCAACAGGCAACTTTTGGCTTATTGTAAGCGGTGTTGGCAATGATAATGCGGAGGGAAAGTGAAGACGTCACAAATCAAAAGTTTTAGAAATAGTACAATCTGATTCCAGATATCGAAACCTGGTATCTCCCTGTTGGGAAAGGGTATTACTCTCAATTTTGGCCATTAACGTTCTTACTTATAGGGTAACATGAAGTTCTTTCCCTTAATTCACAAATGTTCAAAATCGTGACGTCACACTTTCCCACCGTATTGTTACTGAATTTTCTAGTCAACCCCAAAGTATATTGCATTTTCAATACGTAGGCTTGCGTAGGCTTTCATGAGGTAGAATTTTTTATTTTCCTTTATTCGTACTGCTCATTAAGACGTCTGTGATCGAAATAATTTGTCTAATAAACAAATGACATTGGAATAGTCAGTTAATCGTTGATCCCGTGACGATGTGTGTGGGCGTCCACCGTCAGCGTTTGCTCCTTTTTCTTGTGCGCATGTATACTGTTGCCCCAACTATCTTGTTCATTTTCATGACACTCTTTGTTTGAACGAGGTAAGCCAACGCCGCAGAAAGAGATAAATCATGACAGATGTAGAATTCGTAATTAAATGTAAACATAGTGGGTACTTTGAGTTACGTTTTCTCAAGTCATTAGCAGCCGACTAACCTGATTATGTTTCTTTTTTGTATACACAGTCTACCTTAACAATGTGGCAAAGAGCGAAGATCAAGTTCTCCTTGTTCATATATTTTCACCACCTCATCCACCTGCTCTGTCACTCAGACGTAAGTAGGACCTTTTCATGTTTTTCCACTAGAGTATTTTAGTATCAGTAAGCAGATTTTGCTCCAAGTTGATCAAGATCCAGGATCTCCATTGCAGAGAAACGCCCTTCCTATTTTTGACATATTAATAAAAGAAATTACAACCTTTAATTGCTGTCCACTGCTGATTTTTGACAAGAGGGGGCTCCTATGCCATAAAGTAAATTGGGGGCTCTTCCGTGATTGCGGGGCCTCCAATTTCCATCTAAGGTGCAAGGCCCTGTGCCACAGCACAGTCGGCACCCCTAAAACCGCCAGTTTTTCTGTCCAAAGAATACTGTCTATTTATTTGGAAACTTTCTTCCTAGAAATAAAACTTCTCGTAGAATAAAACTATCAATTTGTTGTTTCCGATATGTTAGCGACATCCCAATTCCTCCTTGGAGACCATTTTCTAGCATTTAAATAAAGTCTAACATCGGGAACCAGAGAGAAGGAGACGTGGAAGGCCAACTAAGGGTTGGGCAGACCAAATACGGAAAGATTTGAGGATCCCCGTTCTCACTGCTGTGCGCAAAGCAAAGGACCGTGCCATCTGGAATGATTATGTTAAGAGGGATTGTGCAAAGACCCGTGGAGGGGTAGGCAATTAAGTCAAGTCTAAAGTCGGCAGCCTGCCAATTACACAGATACCATGACCACATCAAGTCTTGTAGATAGGAATGAATGAGAACATTCCGTAAAGTACTTTCTCTTGTGGTAGCTAGGCTCGTATCTTTAAATACCATTTTAAAAGATCCTAACAAATGTGCTAGTTGACACTCGTATCTTGAAACCACTTACCCTTGCCTCTTAGAATTTATCTATACATTAATCATGTATAAATCTTATTCAAACGCATAGATCCATCACCAGAACCTTGGGATGAATGGCGCGGGAAGGTAGACATGGAACTCAGCAAGGTCAAGGAAATTTTGCTTGGTTATGAACAAAAATGCGATCAGTTTGAGGTAAGAAGATTTGTCTCTGCCAAACAGCTTTCAGTATACTGTTCTAGTAGTTGATCAACCTTCTCGGATATTATTAGCTTGGCGCACTGATTTTGGAAGCACCTGCTTACGTGGAGGTCTTAGACCTCTCAAAACCCCTAACTTATGACGGAAATGTCCCCCCATAGTTTAAATTAGTTAAAAAGAGAGGGAACTTTGCGGACAATTTGGTAAGTACCTTGACCGACAACTGCATCCTGCACCCTCAGGCTGATGGGAACTTAAGTGTATTCTCAATGACGTATCGTTTGAGGAGAGCATCTTGCTTTCTCGAGTTCTTTACACATGATCTGATCCAACTCTGCAAGTATGAGGTGGTGAAAAAAAGGTATCTACTATTCCTGACATTGTCTCTGACTATGTGAAAAAGTAGCTTTTACTCTGTAAATTATAGTTAAATGTAAAATTGAAATATTCTCATTACTAATTCACATAGTATAGATAATAAAAATGAAGGTCAATCTATTGAAACTGTCATTGAAATATGCCAACTTATCATACGTACAAAAATTTACACGATTCCTTAAAATTATAATGGACTTTATATCTGCTGAGGGGTGCAGAAGACACCTTTATTGATCGAGTAGCCCTTGTTATCTATTCCATCAATTCTAAACTTTAGAAGCCTCTCGTTTAAACTTGTAAGTTAACACATTGAGAAAAAAACAGAATATTTTATAATTACCTCATTCGTATCGTTGCAAGATGCAATTATTCATAAATAAAGGCACCAAAAGGAAGCTCGAGTATAAATTAAACTTTGTGTACAAAATGGTCAAGTAGTTTGAAATGTTTTAGAACCCTAGAATAGGTTTGTGTTCCAAGTAAGCTATTTGAATATTTTTTTAATGAATTTTAACAGCAAGAGTGAGCAAGTGACCACATTCTTTGATTAGATTACAAGCACGAGTTTGCAAGCAGTAAAATATTGGCATTTGTACGATTCCATAATCCAATGTGCATTCATTATCCCCATCTTCTTGGTACATTTTGCACCACAGAAAATTTGCAAGTCACCTCTAGGTGTCCAGTCAGACCCTGAAAGTAGAGTACTGAAATGAATGAGTGTGTTTTTCTGCTAAAACTGAAGGAGCGCATTCGTTTCACTGCTACATCGTATATCCTGCGTTAAAGTGTGACAAGCAGTCAGTTGATATCATGATCTTCTATCCATTTCAACCCTTTAGGTTTCCAGAAAAGCAGTGATTCATTCTGGTAGTCCTGGAGAGAGCATCGTCGACATTTCCAAAGAGCACAAAGCCGACATAATTGTCATAGGCTCTCGTGGTCTTAATGCATTCAGACGTACCTTCATTGGTAGCGTCAGCGATTATGTCATGCATCACGTCCACATCCCAGTGCTAGTTGTTCCTCCATCTCATTGATTTTAAATTCAGTTGTTCTAGTTAGAGAAAATAACTTTACACTGTCGTAGTTTGCTAGTCTAATAAGAAACTGGTGTGGGTATTAAAACACCTTGTGTACTATGTTGTAATCGAGGAAATGTTATGTACGCGCATGCCTGTGGCGTCATATTTATCGCGTTGTTATTATATCGTCTGACTGCGCCTAGTTTGCTTCTTTTTTCATTGTGATTTATCAACAAGTGTATGAGGGGAAACTTTGATACAAGTAGCTACGAAATTGCACGACAATGATGAACTGAACTATACCATGTGGCTTTGTGTAACTCGCACTTGAAGCAAAATTCTCATTCAGGTTTTGTTTGGCTGTGATAACGATTTTATGGCCCCCATCCACCCCCCTTTATTAATGCTCTGATATGTCTTTATGTCTTTTTTTTTTTTTGGAATGCTTTGTCAAGACAGCTACCAATCTTCCTCCTCTCACCAGTACTTTACGTCTGATTCGATCTGCCTGTTCGATTTTGTATATGCTCTCCCTAAATACTACAGCCGGTGCTCATAGCTGGTTTTTAAAAAGTCCACGCGTACAATGCTATGCCAACGACCATATTCTAATATCAGGTATGATTAACCACGTTTTTGTTTCCGGTACTATTATTTATTGGGTAAGCAGTCCGGGCGTTGAAAAAGATGTAAATTATGAGCAATTCAGATGGACCGGACCTTGCAATATTTGAGGTTTCAAATGTGGCACATGTCATGACCACTCCTATTATTCATATCTGTATGTTACAATTTTGGAGTATGAAATACTCCCATTCCAAAATATTGTTAAGTTTGAAAATGAGCATTTTGGAGACTTGCATGTCAGACCTCCTTGTCTAGAAAACAAATAATACCAGAAATGGACACCCCGTTCATGTGGTAAGTGTCTTGCGTGATTTGTTCCATTTTCACCGAAACAAGGGCAGGGCCCTTTATAAAACAGGAATGAAATTCAAATAAATCAGAATATTTGTTAAACAATTCAATACTCTTGCAGCCTTTAGTTTGTATTAATTAGGGACTTTTGGCAATCTTTTTATGAATACAAACCTTTCCTATTTATGAAAAATGTCAATGAGGTGAGCTCGCTCTCTTACTTCCCTCTAGGTGTCCGTCACTGCGACTTTAAATATTGAAGTGTTTTCATTTAAAAGTTATTTCCAAACTTTGCTAAAAATCCTATAAAGAAAAATAAAATTTACTTAGATTGACGCAGAGATTATGAAACACTCTCATAGTCTCTGATTGACGGGAAAAGAATAGAGGTTGCAATAAAAAACAACTTTAGTGACCTTCTCCTTAACGTCATTTCTTCCCAGGTTGTTTCACAAAGTTGAAATGCCACCGTGCTGTCTTTTTGTACCCGAAAACAATCACCTCTGCCAATGGAAGGTCTCTAAGTTCAAGGAAGTAAAATAGTGATGAAAGGTCCAGCTATATTATTAATCACCCTTGATGTTCTTCGAGCATTACTCGGGTTTACCCGGGCATTACTGGATGTTCTTAAAGTGTACTATCATCAGTCTTTGAAGCTCATTTATGACACTCCAGTATTATTTCTTTCCTACGGCGTTTAAAGTGCTACCTACCTATCATTGACATTCTGACAGGATAAGCAGCTGCTATACCAAACGTATTAAATTTCATTTCTTATTATATCTACTGCTATCACTAATATTGATGATTGATTTAAAGAATCTTCAGTGATATTGGTGGCTCTTAACTTGTAAATATTGAAGCAGATGTACGGTGGAAAACAATAGCACCAGCAGCAACATAATGAAAACATTAATGCTCTCTCGACTTCGCCTTTCGTCATTCGATGCTTCCTTGCTAACTTGTTTGACACTGAAAACAAATGTGGTTGGGACTGACTACGTAGTTTATATTTGTGCAGAAAAGGTCAAACTATCCCCAACCGATGTGCAGCAATTCAATCCTTAAATCATGAACATATTTGGTAGTTTTAGAGAGTTTGGTTCCTAATCTGAAATGCTTAAACTCCGAAGGTAGAGATTCACCATTGACTGTCCTAGGAGAAATTCCAAACAACGAATGATCGCCCGCTTCTTTATCGTAACAGTTTATCATTTCTTACTTTCCCGTCCTTTGAAGTCATTGCACTCCTACTAGACATCTCTCACTTTGGCACAAGAATTTTCTTCTACAAAGACCGATCTGCTTGTCCTAACTTGGTGAGTAAAAGATGGATTAATTATGTTTTGTGCCGATTAATAGGGGATAAGGTCAAGATATGTCTGCTGTTCAATTCTAGGTTGGGAAGAGAATTTTCATGGAATATCTGAAGATCTGTCATTTCTGGAAATTTGCATTTATTGTCAGAGGGAGTGACCGGCTGTTTCCAGCACAGTTTGGAGAGTATGGGTCGAGTATTAGCAAGAGCTCGCATGGAAGAAAAAGAAGAGAAATCAGACAACAAACATGGCTTTTAAAGTTGAGAAAAATTCGACAAGAAACTTTTCACTACAAATCTCAATGCTTATTTTCCCCCTCTATAAAGATTCTATATTCCAGCTTCATCCAATCTTCTCTTCTGAACCTGCTAAAAATACTAAGGGTATAGGACTCGTTAGTTAATTTCCAAATTTTCAACCCAAGATGATGATACCCAGTACATATAACTATGCCATCATAATGCGAAGAGTCGGACGTCGATGTCCGTCAGCAGAGGGTTGGAACCTGTCATGCCAACTAGACAATCAGCAGCGTTTGACAATGGGTTACCATAGCTCAGTTGGTATGGGCTCTTAAAGAAACACACGCGTAATATGGGTCTTAGGTTTGAGTCATGTTGACCAAATACATTTCATACCTTCAAATGTTTTCTTCTCTTCTTCTTGCAGGCCCTCTCGCTCGATATTACTTGCTGATCCTTTGGCGAGTTTGAGCGTCATATAAAATTTCTCCGTTATATGCATATGTGAGGGTTTGATACGTGATTCGAAATTACAAATGGTACTTTCTGTTGTCTTTTTCGTTTCTGTTTTGGCAATTAAGTTGCAAAATGGAAGAAATTATTGTTTATGCAATTTTGTTCTTAATAGGTTACGGGCCCCGAAACTGCCATACTCGGACCTGAGGCTGGGGACCATTGATTTAGAGACTTCCAGGAGGAATGAAAGCTAGGTAATATAATGCAGAAGTCAGTGACGAACTTTGGGTTATGGACTTCTTGATATTCTAAATGACACAAGCCGTATAGGGAAATAGATCTCAACCCACAATGAAATCAAGTTTTATGATTTCATTACTTTAAATTCCTCTTGTTTCAGGCACAAAATTAAATCAGGACAACTCGAGATTATTTTTTTTTTGATAACGATTTCTTTTTATTTATACACAGAAGATTCTATCCTTAGGAGCCTCTATAATTCCTTTACAAAGCATTACACTGAAAGTAACAATTGTTTCGAGACACATAGGGATTCCCCTAATTAAAATTCATGCAAATTCGTAATTACTCAAGTTTCACTGCGTCAAATTACTTTCGTCACAAGACCAATCAACACCATTTTAATTTTTTTCTTCCAGCTATGGATAGGTGATCTTACTCTTGTTGTATATCTGTCAATCAGCTGCCGATTCATCGTCCGGATTCGATAGAATTCGTGTGAAATGCGCGCAGACTGCATAACTTAATAGTCATGCAAAACAAAGAAGTGTTAAGTTCCGCTCATCAGAATAGCAACCTCATGTACGGTCAACTGAGATCGAATAGAAAGAGATTAGAAAAAGTTTGTAGCGCTATAGTAGTATCATATGCCCCATACGAATTTAAGAATACATTTAATTTTGAGTAGAAATAACTATTACAATCGATTCTACAACATTTGGATTACATTTGGAATATATATAACATAGAGTCTTAGATAAGCATATAGCTAAGCAGTGTTTTGGACTTTTTTAGCTATGTGATGCTAGAGGTCCACATTATTCCTACAAGATAACACTCCGCCATAACACGGTTTTTATCATTCCAAAGGAGATAGGATGTGTTGCTTTTAATTTCTAACATAAACGAATGTAGCTTATGGTGTGTTGATTTCGGAGGTGGAGGAGGGTTATATTTACGACGGTGCATCGGCATTCCTTGGCAATACTGCTACACAACGGAAAGAAAAATTGTACTTTTTAGCTCTGATATAGTATTCAGTAGTAGTAGTAGTAGACGTTCTTGTCTGCAATCCACGTATTAGTAATACTTAGTTGCTTGTATCATTGTAGATAGAAAGCCTTGCCAATTTCAACGACTTACGTTACAGATAAGAGCACCTGACTCGATGTCAGTCTGTCTGTCGTCAAAGTTAGATATGATATAAACGCTTTAGATTCAACTTTAATAGCTCTTTTTGTACAAATATGAGAATTTTCCGAAACACACCGAAAACGAAGACATTACCATTTCACTAAGCAGTGCAATAGTAAAGTCGACAATCCGGGACGTTGAACCCAAATTCTCACCACCACCAGCAATTTTTTTTTCGTTTCGCTATTAGCTTCATCAGTACCTTTATGTCTATGCCAGTACCGGCTTTGGAAGGTCATTAAACTTACTCGAGGGGCTGACAACTCGTTCTGTAAAGTAAAAGAATAAAGATGTAAAGTTGTCACACAATCAATGTTCAGGTAAGATCATTAAGCTTTAAAACTGATTTTCAGTTTCATCTTATTTAGCAACAACACCGCTACTCAGTATTTTCGGAGTTGGATCTTCTCTTTCTACTATGATTTAAGATTCTTTGCTGCTCAGACTTTAAAAGCGAAATTTGCTAGCTGGCTTGTCGTCACAAGGGGAGAGCACATCTGCTATTATTGGTCTAGAAACTCGACTGGCGTTAGATATAGCGTACATGATAATTACAGAAGGTCATTGTGGTTACGAATTTTCTCATTCTCGTTATTTTAATTTGCCTCCACATGGAAGTGGTTAGGCATAATGATCTCAGCGAACAAAGCCTCAAAAGTTCTTCTTCTATCGATATGGATTTCAGGACAAAATCTTCCATTTAATTTTACTCTTTGACCTTCTACTTTCGGTGTTACGCGTGTTTACCTCTAATTACTGTAGGAGGGAGGCCTCTTTATACCCAGTCTAGACTACTTTTTGGCAATAGGTGTTCATACTAGGCATTCAAAAAAAAATTTTAAAATTTCATAGTAAAATAGTGAAGCCGGATATTTGTTAAAAAATTTTACCACAGTCCTGACGCAATAAACTATCGGGTTAGGATAGTGGTGTATGCAAGTAACATTACATCAATGTGTACCTATTGAAGCTATTTCTGTTCAGTTATTCAAAGAACGTTGATCTTTCTTTGAAAACTACTTTCCTTTTCATAAAGTTGCTTATTTGACAATCTATAATTACAATTTTACATAATTCATAACATAATCAGAACCTTCGATGATCAAGTGTGTGACGGTCTGCATCTGTTTCTACCTCCTTATAACGGGAGAGTTATTACAATACTGAGTATTTCAGGACAAAGAGCAGGATCTGTACTGAGGAACAGGAATTAATTTGATCGTTCTTAAGAAACCCAGCAGATAACATTAAAAGAGATTTATACCAAATGTAGTATTGCTTCCTTAACGTTGACAGTATTCTGCAGTGTATAGCAAAAATAATGGGTTTGATCAGAGATTAGGAAACACATAATCATATCTCTGGTTTCATCAAAGGGCAAATTCACAACACTTCTTAGTATAGGCAACATTCTGAACCATCTGGATAACTATCAACAGAATAATTTGTTACGGACCAAATAGATGACATGGACTGTCCGTCTACTCACACAGGTATTATCATGTTAGTGCGTGACTACCTGAGGCATTTTAGCAAAGGTATGCATAATTAGTATAAAACTGCACGAAATAGCGAAAACACTTTGGCTATTTCGTGCAGTTTTATTGTTTTGTACCACCAACAAACTATCTGAATTTGTATAACATGATATGATTCAATAGTTCTCTCCGAGCAAAGGTGTGATGTTTGATGAGCTCAGTAATAAAAGCATATTTACATACTTGTCTAAGATAAGTAGTAAATATCTACAAGTTTTGAAGAATTTGATTTGAATGTTATGATATGTAGTCTTCATTAATGGTTTCTTTTGTCTAAAATTCTTACTTACAGCTTGTTTGTCGTATTTTGCAAAACCATTGCAATATGATACTGCCATGAAAAGTGTCTGGACATCGAGGAGGGCAAGTCAGTGACGATTTCTGGGGAGGCATTTTAATAGTGGGTCTTACAGTCAAAGAAAATTGGAAAGTGTGATTAACGTAATTAACTTTCTTTATTTTATGCTTGCAAACGTACAAAGCAGTTAAAAATATTATTTCATATTTTCAAAGCGTTACGTCGCTCCGGTTTCTTTTCCGATTTTAAGACGTTCTGCATTCTTGAACTGGCCAATCGCAGCCCTATCTGATCTATCCAAAGCTCTAGTAGGCAGGGTACACGAGTCCCCCGATAAATTGAAACAACAGTCTGACCCTATAGTGGTTGGGGCAAAATTAAATTATCTATACATTTTCAATTACCTTTCAAATTATGCTCGGATTGAATCCTTGAGTAATCTGCTTGTGAACATTACAAAGACAATAATAAAAGTGGGGGTCATCCTTTCAAAAACCTATATATGTCTACTCTATACGCTGGCAAATATTGAGCCAAATTTTGCCTATCATGCTGTGGAAACAGCTCGCACGATAGCTTCACGTATTGACTCCCATTAGTGTGAAAGAACGCATGCAATAATAAGACACCCATCTTGAATCAACTCAACTGAAAGACTAAATATACACAAGGGAATCACTGAACGACCAAGAGTTAATTACGCCTGTACTGAATAGAACTATTTAAGCTAGCAAAAGAGAATCCAAAACGGCTGTACCAAGCTGAGCGCAGTTCCGGATCAAAGGATGATACATAGA
>JAAAKL020009379.1:0-15141 GCA_010016065.2 Carybdea cf. marsupialis auct. non (Linnaeus, 1758)
ACGACGGCAAGACCGGTGAGGCTGTGGGGGCGGCCGCGAGCTTTGTCGGGGAGGGGGCGCTGGCGGCCGCGGTCAGAGTCGAAGAGGCAGCGGTCGACGGTGGCGAGGAGGAACGGCTGGTGTTGCCCGCGGGAGAGCCGCCGTCCAGGGAGGCTTCGCTCGAGGCGAAAGAGATTCTGGCGCGAGCCAAACAGTTGGCCGCCGAGGGCGGAGTCGACGAGGTGCGGAGAAAGCTGGAAGAGTTGATCGACGGCGCGCGCGCGTTCCTCGATGGCCTGTCCGCGGCCTCGGCGCCTTCCGCGGCGGCTGTTCGAGCTCGCGGCACCCTGGCCCGGGCTCGTCAGATGCTCAAGGAAGGGCGCTACCAGGAGGCGGTCAAAGAGTCTCATCAAGCGTGGGAGCTCAATCGCGACGATCCCGATACCTTCGAAGCAATGATCGCGGTTCACCGCCGGGCGGCCGCGGCCGCCAACACTCCCGAGGGTTTCGAGGCCGCTTGCGCCTGGCTCACCTGTGCCCATCGGCATGACCAGAGCGACATGGGGCTGCGCAAGCTGCTGGCCGATCGCCACTACGTTCACGCTCAGTTCTTGAACGAACAGGGGCGGAATCAGGAGGCGCTCGAGGTGCTCGAGGAGTGTCTGGTATGGGATCCGGAGCACGAGCCGGCGTGCGAGCTCCAGGCGGCGTTGGGAGCTTGAGGCATGGCGGATCAATCCAGCGAGCGGCGCCGGTGGCCGGCCGGTGACGGCGCCAATCCGGAGTTTCGCTATCACCACGCACTGTTGGTCGGGATCAGCGAGTACCACCATCGCCACCGGGTCGATCGGGAGTGTGGAGGCCGCCTGCCGGGTGCCGGCAGCGATGCTCGAAGACTCGAGGAGGTGCTGCACCAGATCGGCTATGCCCGTTCGCACGTCAAGTGTCTCTGCGACCATGACGCGACGCGAAAGACCGTTCGTTCCACCCTGCTCGAGATGCGGGACATCGAGCCCGCGGAACTGGTGATCATCTTCTGGGCCGGCCACGGCGTTCAGGCCAACGGCAGCACCAGGCTTCTGCCGTACGATGCTGATCCGCATCAGCTCGAGCTGACGACGCTTTCGATCAACGACATCGCCTCGCTGGTCAACGTCCTCGACACCGCCAACCTGGCGATCATTGTCGACACCTGTTACGCGCGACCCCGGCCCAGCAGCTTTCTGCACCCTGACTGGCACGCGGTTCCGCGGCTGTTGGCCGATCGGGTGGCCCTGTTCGCCGGCGCCTCGACCTACCTGGCTCTCGAGGCTCCGGAACAGGGCGGGATCTTGAAATCATGCCTCGAAGAAGCCCTGACCGGAACCGATGCGAGCCTCTGCGACCGTCGCGGGCTGGTCCGGCTGGAAGCCGCGGCGGCCTACCTCCAGCGCCATGTCGAGGAACGCGCGGATCGCGTCTGGCGCGCGGCCCGCCGCGCATCCGAGGGCGCGACCGGCGGGCTCGACAAGTCTCCGCAGAGTCCCTTCTTCGTGCTGCGCCCTGGAAGATTGCCACCCGTCGGCTGCAACCTCGGCGCCCACGTCCGGTGGCGTCTGTCACAGGAGGCGCTGCCGCGTCCAATGGCCGATCTCGCCGTGCGGGTTTTTGGCCACGGAGGACTGCTGGGGAGGTCGCCATGAGCCGAACGACATCGTCGCAGTTGCGGGAGTTGCTGACTGAGCTTGCTCACGGGCGGCGCGACGTCGCCAGTTACGTCAACGCCCATCGTGAAGTCGTGCTGCGGGAGCTGAGCACCTGGCAGGACGACGACCGGTTACGGCCTTTCGCCACCCGTGTGCCCTACTACTGCCTGGAATGCGAGTACTCGGATGAAGAGCCTTCGCCGCAGCGGCGGGTGGCCGAGTTGACATTCGATTTCCTCGTCGGCGAGCGTGACCGCGAGGAGTATGTCCGGCGCCTGCGCCTGGAATTCGCGATCCTGGATCAGCTCAACTCCGTGCCCTGGGCCTACGGAATTCGTACCCGGCACGGCTCGGACGAAGCGCATTTCACGCCATTGATCGAGGCGGGGCACCCGATCGATCCAGGGAAGATCTTCCCGGCAGTCTTTCGAACGACCGCCGAACAGCAGGAGTGGGTGCGAATCGAGCTGCGCATGGGGCGACCCGGGGAGCAAGACTCAGATGCCTGTGAGCTGATCTTCACGCGCCGACTTCAGCTAAACGCCAGCTTACCCAAGGGGCACCCGATTTTCCTGTTCGTGCAGCGAGTGGGCGAGAGAGGCCTTCGCCTGAGCCTGGAAGCGCCGGAGATCGGGGATCCGCGCCTCAGCGGTGACAGTGAGTTGGTCCCAGGAGAGGTGTGTTGGCAGATCGAAGACTCCTGCGGCTTCCACCAGCTGGCCGACGTCGTGTCCGAAATGCCGATCCTCGTGTCAAAGAGGACGGGATCGATCGGACTTCGTTTGTTGATCGAGGGCTGCCTGAGCATTCTGAATCAACACTGGCAACATCTTGCTGAGCGGGACGCCCAGCGGTTGACCAGCTGGGTGATGCAAACGACAGCGGCCCTGGAGCGGCGAGACGACCTCGCACTCAGGAGTGTTCTGACACTATTTCTCGAGGACCTACAGCAGGCGCGCAACGTCAGCGCTGTTTCGGTCTTGGAAGGCCTGCTGGTCGCCACCCGTGCTCCAACAGTGATCATGAAAGAGTTCCGCCACCGGGCTCGAGCGCTGTTCCAGCATGAGAAGGTCAGACAGAATGAGCTGAGAGAGCTCTGGGGCATGGTCGAGCATTGGCGCGATCTCCATCCTTTTGAGGCATCGCGGCTGGGTTTCGATCTGGAGAAGAGGGAAGAAGTCCACGTTCTCTTCGATCTTTTGGATGCCCTGCGCCGTGTCATGCCGCGCTGGGGTAGCGTGGTCTATTACCGCGACGTCGAAGGGGCGCGCATCCATCGCTTGCGGCTTGGTGGCATCGTCGCGGACGTCCTTGCATTCGAGAGTTTGTCGGCAGACCATCGAGCGGCGCTTGAGACGTTGGCAGCTTCTCTTGAGAAGGTCAAAAACAGGGGGAAGACCAAGGCCAGCGATCACGAGCTCGACTTGGCTGAGGAGAACATCGAGGTTCCGGCGGCCGATCGCTCCAACGCCAGCTTCGTCTATGGCGTCGCTCGATATGGATTCTTCGAGGCGATGGCCAAGGTGACCGCGCTCACGGTCGAGGCCCTGCTTGAGCGAGCACCGGCAACCGATGTCGATGAGACCAGGCTCAGCGAGCTGGCTCGCTCCCTTCGGACACACTCGTCGGCGGTGGAGGAGGAGGTGCTCAAAGCTCGATTGGTAGGATTTGTCGAGGACTGGCACGAGCAGTGGCGGGAGGAATCCGACCTCGATGTGGAGGAAGAGTTTCGGCAGGTGGCGGTCCTTCAGGATCTGCTTTTTGCTCTCGAGGAACCGGAGAAGACCGACGAAGCCATCGCTCGAATCCTCCGCCAGCAGCCTCTTGAGTCGGGAGTCCTGAATCGTTTCGCAGCCGATCTGCGAGGCTCGGATTGGTTCATTGCAGCTCCCGAATCGACCCGCGGTCTCGTGGATGAGCATCTCGAGACCCTCGAGGGACTCTCGCGCCAGTGGCAGCGGATCGCGGACTTTCAGGCGAATGTATTGCGCGAATACCTGTCGCCCTACAAGGATCGACTGCCGGCGGATGCTCAGGCGGTGATCGAAGTTCTGGATAGAGTGGCTCAAGATCATCGGGAGCTCTTCTTCCGAGTCGAGAAAGGTAATGAACTCGCCGTTTCGGCTTCGCCGGAAGCTCTGGAATTGTTGGAAGTAGGACCCCAGGTTCAGGAGGGACGTGTCGTCCCCCCTGTCTCTCGGACACAACACGCCGATGAGGCGGATGGAGAGCCGGGTTGAGTGAGCCCGACCGAATCCACCGTCAGCTCAGAAGACTGATCGATGCGATTTGTTCTTCTGGAGAAATACTTACCAAGAAGGTTGAACATGGCAAAGTGTGCAGTCTGCAAGAAATACGGTGACAGTGGAAAAGTGAGACTTGGCGACAAGTCGACAGGGGCCTACCGAGAGGTTGAGATGTGCCCCAGTTGCGCGATCAAGGGCGCGGTTGTAGTCGGCTCACTGGGAGGTGAAGTGAGAGTCGTACGCAACTCTGCCCAGACCAGCGGTAGGAGCAGTGCTGGGGCCTGGCTGATGGCGTTGGCCATTCTGGCGACCCTAGGGGCCGTCGTATTCTGGCTCTCGTCCTGAACCCGCTCCCGCAGCAGGAGCCGTGAGCGGAAATCCACACGCACGGGATCTGTGGAACCTGGGTGGGCAATCGCCAAGATCATCCGATTCCCGAAGTGGCGCTCGGCCAGCCTCGCCCACCGGACGACGCATGCGTACCGCGAACGAGCGATTGTTGTAGGCGTCGAGGATGGCGTCACGCACCGCCGTCGAGGTGAAGTAGAAGCTCCGCACCGAGGTTGGAAGGCTCAGCATCCACCGACTCCAGAGTCAAAAGTAGACGCTTAAGGGCCTCGGTGTCGAAGTCGCCAGGCACCCATATGCAAGTGCCGCTCTCCAAACAACCTCGAAATGCGACGCCCCAGTCTCCGAAGCCGAAGCTGGCACCGGCAATGATCTTGACAACTCCTTGTCGACCACGCGCACCGGCACTAGCAGCCCGTGGTGAAAGTCAGCTGCCTGCGAGAGCGAGAGATTTTTCGTCAGACCCAGGCGCGAAACCACAGACCTGCTGGAGTATTTCGCGGATTTCGCAACGCCGAGCTGGCGAGAAAATGTCCGCTCGTAGCGCGGGCTGAGTTTTGCCATGGGCTGCTAGACGCAAACTCTTGGTGCTTCTCTCCCCAAGCGATGTGGAAGACTCGCTCGCGACACGTTTTTTCTTCAGCTTCGAGTGCCACCAACAAAAGGAAGGTAGCAAGAGTCCGTGCTTCGCGCAGAATTTCGCCTGCATCAGACCACTGCTTTGCCAGGATTGATGCTGATCGAGCCAGCACTTCGCCAGCGACTGAGACGATTTCGATGCGGACGATCGCCGAGTGTTCTGTTGCGCCATAGCATGAGTTGGGATCCTTTGGCGAAATTTTACTCGCAGCGTTGGCCGGTCGTCGCTCCCTGTCGCCCTCGATGTTCGTCGCCCGTCAGTTGAATGATCACGCTCGTTCGTTTTTCACGCGATATTAGGGGACGAAGATGTGTCTGGCCCCGGAGTTATCAATCCTTTCTAAGGAGCAAACGAGATGTGCATAGGACCCGATGTGGTGGCAAGACGACTGAAGTGGATGTGTCTGATTGCGATCGCCGTGACTGGGCCGGCGACCGCTCAGAATCTGCTGGTCAACCCTGATTTCAACAGTGATGTCACCTCGTGGCAAACCATCGACCCGGCGATCGTGTTGGGACATACGAACGCGGACGGCAATCAGGCGCCCGGTGCGGCGGAAGCGCAGGGTCTGCGCGAGGATCCGCCTTTCGGCTCGGTCGTCGCGATCCAACAGTGCGTCGATCTTACGGGCTTACCCATGGACACGCCGCTGAGTCTTTCCGTGGCCGCCAACCCGGTGGATCACGAAGGCTTCTTCACCATCGCCAGCGTCCTCTACTTCAGTGATGTCTGTGACGGGACGTTCGTCGACAACGCATTCGTCTCGGCCGGTGCGTTTCCAGGGTTATGGACGACCGTCAGTGGGGAGGTGCCAGCAGCACCGGCGACCGCGGTGGCAGCATGGGTCGTCGTCGGCGTGCAAACGGATAGCACCTCTCCGAACGTTCTGACCCGCTTCGATGACGCCTATTTCGGCCGGCCCAGTTTGATCTTTGCCGATGGCTTCGAGTCGGGCGACACTTCCGCCTGGTGATTGACGTCAGATCCACGGCCTCGCACCCATCCAGCTCCTCGGGACTTCGGCCCAGCCCCAGCCAACCACGCCACGACTCAGCAAAGATTTAGATGGCTGATCTGACCTTTTGGGCTGCCGTGTTCGTCGCTCTGGTGTTTTTGAGCGTCGTTGTTTGGGTGCGCTGGCGTGATTGGCATCGGGAATCCGCGTGGCAGAGGGCGGTTCGCGAGTTTGAGGAGAGGCTGCGGCTGGGCCCAGCCGAGTCCGCGAGTGCCCTCGAGAAAGCAGCCCGGCACTTCTTACTGGTCGAGACCGTGTCCAAAGAGGTCCACGAACGAAGTGAGATCCTGTCGAGAGACTGGGAGTTGAGCGGTCGGCCTCGAGAGAACCACCAGGACAACCTCGGTCGCGTGATGGATTTTCTGAAGGGAGATGTCTTTTCGTGCGCCCGAACACCTTCGTTGGGGATCGAGGCCCTGTTCGCAGGTTTCCTCGGAGCTGACCTCGCCAAACTGGCGGACGACCGAGCGGCAGAGCTCAAGTGGAAGGTGGCCCAAGAGCTGGTCTTGAGTCTGGTTCCAGGCGGCGCTCGGGCGTGGGTGGAGATCCGCCATCCCGAATGGGTCAATGAGATCAAACAATGGTCGCGAGAGATCCTTGAGTGGATCGCGGGAAAAATGGGGAAGGATCCTGGCGAGCTCCTGGACGGATACACAGCGTCTGTCGAGCATCAAATCAGCGAGGTCGAAGCGTCCTTGAATCTTACCGAAGGAGTCTCCATCGAGACCCTGGGGCCGGGCCTGTCGGGGACCTTCGAACAGATTTCCGGCGAGAGTTTTGCCCCGCTCTGGGAAGGGTTGCGCTCACCGCCGACCGGAGCGCAGGTTCCGGAGATCCCAGCGGATGGCGTTGGAGGCGCCGTGAGCGGCGCTGCTGATGATGTGCTGAAACAGGCCTTCGCGGGATCTGCGGATGATTTGGCCCGCGCTTTCGGGGACGATGTCGTGACGATCGCCGACGATGCCCTGCGGGCGGGCGACGACCTCATTTTGTCCGGCGCGGATGACGCTATGGGAAGTCTGGTTTCGGGTGCGCTGGCAAAGATCCCGGTCTTGACCATCATCCATTCGTCGTGGCGAGAAGCCTCGCTGCTTTCCAACCAGCAGACGGACTGGGAATCGGCCTTGGGCAATCTGGCGTTGGATGCCACCGGAGTGGGAGTCGGCGCCTGGATCGGAGGCGCCGTCGGCTCAGTGGTTCCCGGCTGGGGCACCGCGGTCGGAGCCGCCATCGGTGGCTGGCTGGGTAAGCAGGGGACGGACAAGATCAAGAGACTCGATCTGGAACAGGCCGTGGAGCGCTACCAGAGTCTGAGTCGTACGGCAGCTGAGAAACAACGAGCAGCTTCCAAGCGCCTGTTCCACCGAGTCCAGCGAGCTTCCGGGAAACACCGGGGCAAGCGCCAGCAGATCAACCGGGAGTATCCGGATCCGAAGGTCTGGCAAGCGCTGATGACCCCACTGGCGACCCGGGTGGTCGGGGAGCTCGCTCGGCACCTGCAACGGCTTTCTCGCGAAGACATTTTGGAGCGCACCAAGCGGGAGTATCTCGAGCAGCTACCCGAGGACCCTTGGTGGGTCCGGTGCCTGGGATTCGAGACCCGGCAGGACAGGATAGCGGCCGTCGCGGTCAGATGCTCCGAGCTTCAGGCCGGGCTGAATGACCTGAGGACGTCGGTTCCAGACCGAGTGTCGCTCCATCGTCGCCCCGTGAGAGCCCTTGAGTGGGTTGGGCAGGCCATGAACGGGGTCCCCTTCGGAGGCCGGCAGAGCGGTTGGGCAGGCTTGGTCGAGCTGGTGGACTCTTGTGCTGAACTGCAGATGACGATCCTGCTGGTGTGGGTGAGGAAAGTCACCTCGACCCACTACTTGTCGGCCGCGCACATTCTTCTCGAAGGTCAGCGCGGAGCGGAGAAGTATCGCGGGGACGTGAGTCCAGCCGTCCAGGCCGCGCTCCGAGCGGGGGATCGAGTCGATCTCGAGCTCAGGAAATTAGGCAAGGCGCGCAAGTAGACGCCCTGCGCCGGATTCGCATTCCGAGACAATATTTCTTCCCGCGCCCGGCCACTCGAGGTCGGCCCGGCCGAGATCTTCGGCCGGGGAATTCTCGGCCAAGCAGGTGACGCTGAGGCAGGCTCCGGGCTGACGGAGAGTGAAGCCGATGGCGGTGCCGGTATTTTTCCGGGCCGTCACCCCCGTCTTTCAGCTTGGCGATCGCGAGACGTCAACCGTCTCACCATCGAGACGAAGCTGATTCAGCTTTTCTCGGAGGCTTTTCGGCACCATTCCTTCCGTCTGTATCCCACGGCAAGCAACAGCTCGGTAGAATCGCCTTTTGCGATTGAGCTTAAGTTTCTCATCTTCGTCTTCCAGATAGAGCACGCCGACGGATCGATCGAAACCACCTGTGATCAGTGTTCTCGAATCCAAGAATGCCAGAGCGCTCACTTCGCCACTGTGAACGTCGAGATCGACGAGCTCTCGAGACCTCAGCCGGCCACCCGCTCTGAAAAATCTAAAAATTTGTAGGGATCCATCTTGGTTTCCGAGTGCCAAGAGAGAAGTGTTGGTTTCCTCTTCTGCCACCGAAGCCAAGCTGACGACACCGGCTGATGAAATGTGGGATGGCTTGGACTGGAATTCTAGAGAAGAAACGATCACTTTCTGCGGTGTTGCCACCGCCATGAGCCAACCTTCGAGCATCGATCCTGCAGTGGGTTGTTCTTTCAGGCTCAGAGAGGTGATGAGCTCGTACTCTTCAAGGTTCAGAATCTCGACCAGGAAGCCACGAGGCGGTAGCGCCGTCGTGCGGGCGGCCGTTGACTTGAGAATAGAGATTCCGGAGACGGTCGTGCGAGTCTCGAAGGACCATTCGGGATGATCCGCTTGCCATGGATCGCTCACAGAAAATCGACTATTCGAAAGTGCCCAGATCTCTCCGTCCTGGGTCCAACCAAGACCTAGAATCGGTGTCCTAAGCGTCCCTGGCAAGACCTCGCAAAGATCGGAGCGACCGCGGATCTTCCAGCCTCGGATGGCACCGTCCGAGTAGACTGCCATCAACTCTCGGGGATGAGGTAGCAACGCCCGTACAGGCGCGGTTTGCTCGATGACCACACCTGTCAGATCACTGTCGCGAAAATCCACGTCATCCAGGATCGCGTTGTCGAGTCTGGCATGCCTCAGCGAAGCTCCTCGGAAGGACTTGCCGGAAAGATCAGCTCCCGCGAGATCGACGTAGTCGATGCGGACATCCTGCCAGTGATCTCCTGGAAGATCGCCAGTGGCCGCATAGAGCAGGCTAGCCGCGTTGCCTCCCAGGCGACTGTCGGCCCCTTCGTCTTGGGTCGCGGCGAGAACCAGATTCCGAAGATATTCCTCAGTTCTGTTGTGGACCGGCTCCGATCGATGGATCCGGTTTTGTTCTTTCAGCATCAGAGCCGTGAAGTCGATCACCTCCCGGGTCAAGTTCGTCGAGCGCAGGAGCTCTTGGGCCTGCTCGTCTTGTGCCTGGATCAGCCGGGCCAGCGCCCGGGCCACGAAGTATTCGCGCATCGAGCGGTGACAGAAATCCACCGGCCATTGGCTTCGGAGCTCTGGGGCATCCGTGGCGACCGGTGAGAGCAGCGAGCGGATGCCAATCCTGGCGACGGCATCCTCGTCGTCCCTCTCATCGGGAGAAACAGACTCGAAGGCGGCTCGCCAGAGCATTCGAGCCAGACTCTCCTTCGAAGGGTCGACCAGGTCTGCCAGAAGCACGTAGCGTCTGCGCGTCTTCTGGAGAGCGAGAGCGACTCTTTCCAGAATGTCCCGAAGGCCCTCGAAAACCTCTTCGCTGAGGGTTGCTCGGTTGATATCGTCGAGGAACTCTGGTTTTCTCCTCAAGACGTCGCGAACATATTCATCATAAACAGTGACGTTGTCGAATTCTTTGGCGTGCGATCTCGTCGGCGTTCCATGACCTGTCAACAAGCTATTCTTGATCATTTGAAGGTATAACGGCTTGGCGGCCAGCCCGATCGGATCGTTGACCTCGCTGAGTCTCCGAAGCTCGTGTTGCCGATTGTGTTTTTTGGAGAATCGTTGGAGATTTTCCCAGACTGCCACGGAGGGAATCGAGGTCAGATAGATGGCTTGCGGGTGATGAATTCTCGAGAACAATCGGAGCTCGTTACGGGGATTGACAAAGAAATGAGGCCTCGATGTGATGAGTATTTTTTGCGCGTTGTTAGGGTGAAGGCTCAGCAGCCTGTTGACGCATTCCTCCAGCTGAGCGATGCTCTCCGTGACGGACTCTCGATCGAGCGGCACGGACATCTCGTCGAAACCGTCGAGCACGGCGAACACGTTATAAAATCGGCAGATTTCAACCCATTCATCGAGTGACGCTCCGAACTGCCGAAGGCGAGATTCGATGAAGCTCTGGGGGCCCAAGCTCGCGTCGTAGTCTCTCAGGGGGAAGCGCACTGTCATCCAGCCAGCTTCGGGGTCTCCCAAGAAGACATGGTGGAGCTTTCGGCCTAGCTTATAAGATTGAAAGGTTTTGCCGTCTCCAAACTCGCCGATGAGTAGGATGACCGGCGACTCTGGTTGAGACAACCATTCGGTCAGCTTGTCATCGACCGACCCAAGAAGGCGGCCGGATTTGTCGGTACATGACAAAGTGACATGGTGCTGGTAGACGCTCTGGAGCTCCTCATCTGTCGGCTCGTGGGGCATTCGCAGCCACCTGTCATCGGTCAGGTATCTTTTCCAGACTTTGGCAAGGTGGAGATGTGGCCTGATCTTTCGCATCCATTTTTCGCGAACTCGCGATCGACGCTCCGGCGACCAATCTCTGGGCTTCAATCTGAGTGGGTCGTTTGGCCAATAATGATCGTAGATGGCCGGCGAAAGGCCGAAGAACTCTTCGACCCCCTCGTCGGGACTCCAGATCTGGATCGTAAATGGGAAAGTGCCTTTTTCCTGCAGGCCGTCCAGAAGTTCGCGCAGGTCGTTACTGGGTTTGGACTTGGGTGAGATTAGGATCCAGTGGTCAATCTCGTCGCGTAGGGCAGAATCATCGGTCTGGAGCAGCTTGCCTGCGATGTCGTCGACCGTGATGTTTTTGGATAGATCTTTGCACTCGACTCGGCAGCGGGTCCGCCGATTGGCGATCGTGCTGACTGGGTTCTTGAATGAGAACCGGAGGTCGTACCCCCTTTGCGAGCCTGCGGTTTGGCGGCGCAGCTCTTCGAGAAGATGATCTTCTTCCTCGTCTTCGACGGTGAAAAACATCCGCAGTAGCTCGATCGTGCTGTTCTCGAGCTGGGCGCCTTTGTTTTGCTGTTGACTGGGTCTTTGGACTTGGTCGACAATGCGGTTGGGAGCGGCGCTGGCACGCCGAGTGGGTTGTCCGGAACTCCGCAGGGGGACCTCAACATCCTTGGCCAGGACTCGCCAGAGTCGTTGCTGCCAGCGACCCCGTGACCGCGAAAGGTCGATGGAGCTCGGGGCATCTCTCAGGGGATAACCGAGGTGTTCAAGAAACCGAAATTCCGCGGATAGGGATGGCTCTCTTGCCGGTTCCAGATGGATCGCTTCCAGCAATAGATCTCTTCCGGGCCGGTAGGCTTCCTCATGGATCTTGCGCCGTGCTTTGAGCACAAGGTCATCCGCGCTCTTGACCAGGTTTCCCTTCCAGGCTGGGTTTTCCTCCGCGATAGCTTTGAGCTCTCGGATGACCTGTGTCGCAGTCTGTGGCCGATCCTCCGGATCTTTTTCTAACAGCCTCTGAATCAAAAGCGAGAGACTTTCAGGCGTGCCGGGAACAATTTCGTGTAATGCGGGCTGAAAGTGGAGCAAGACCTGTTTTAGGGTAGCGAGTGTGTTGTGGGCCTTGAAAAGCTCATGGCGATCTATGACTTCATATAAGAGAATGCCTAACGCGAAGAGATCTTGCCGATGGTCAACGGGGTCGCTGCCTACGTATTCGGGCGACATGGCACGAGGAGTGCCGAGTAACATTCCTTTACTTATTGTGTCTGAATCTAGGAATTTGACATGTGTCTGATCAGTGAGCTTTGCCCGTCGTTTTGTAGTCAGTGCGATGTTCTCGGTCTTGATATGCCGATGCATTATATTCTTCGAGTGTAGGGCGGCTAGGCCGCTAGCAATGTCTAGCCCAATCTGAATGACTTCACCGGTATCTAGGGGGCCACTTTTTACACGTTGACTTAGGAATTGGCCGTCAAAAATTTCGCTAGAGGCGTAGATCTGCGAATCGGCCTCGAAGGTTTCGTAGAGTACCCCCACGGAAGGATGTTCGAAGTTTTTCAGGGTCTGAATCGCACGACGACTTCTTCTAAGTAACTCAGCTTTGTAATCAGGGTTAGTGAGCGAGCTGCGTTTAAGCATAACCCAGCGTTCACTGCGTTCATCGTAGGCTTTCCATATGTTCGGATTGTCCGCGTGTATGCGCTCTCCGCGAGAGTATCGTCCGATTTGCATTTGGTGGTATAGGAGGGTTTGGGTTGGGTGAGATCGTTTCAAGTAGAGCCGAGGCGTCGGAGGGTCCGAGACGGAAGGTGTAGGCTCACTCCATCTTGACGGTGAACTCAATCAACTCGACCGGGACGCAATTCATATCGTCACCGGTGACCCGAATCAAGAAATTGCCGGCGAAACCGATGTTCGAGAGATCGGTCGGACTATAGGTACTCATAGAGCAGTATGGGCAGTTGAGCCAGTGGCGCATCGCCAGCCGACCGTCGGTGTCGAAGCCGATGAAACCGCCGTCTGGGCCGAAGTTGATGCCAGCAAAGAAGTTCCCCGGGAAGGCTATCAGAATGCCTCGGGTTTCAGTCCGTTGGTGCTCGAGCAGAGAGGCACGGCCTCGAGGCCAAGACCCTACACGGAGCGCTCAAGGCACTCCGGTGCCTTGGCGCATCGCGAGTGCCAGGGACACGGTCAGCGTCGGGTTTCGCTCTAAAGTCGCCGACGCCGGCAACCCACGACAACACTCAGGGGGCCGAACTCGGCCACCCTCCGAGGAAGGCAAGGGCGCCTCTATCATCTTTGGGGCCGTTACCAGGCGCTGGTGTCGCCGCTCTCGAAGCCGTCGCCGAAGATTAGCTCGTCGCCAAGCACGATGGCGGTGCCTTCGACGTCTTTGCCCTGGTCGTTGGAGAACGACGGCGGCGGGGCGCCGGAGAATCCGATCCAGGACGCAGCGATGCCGTTCTGGCTCGGCGTCAGCTCGAATTCCATGATCACGCCTTCGGGCAAGGGCGGACCCGAGAGGTTGGCGAGCAGGACGTCGAGCTCGCCGTCGGAATCGTCGGGATCATAGTCGACGACCAGGATCTGCGGTATGCCCGCGGGCAGGGTCACGGCGTCGGGTACGCCGTCCAGGTCGGCGTCGGTGGGGTCGAAGGCCAGACCCGCAGGATCGAGGTCGAGCGAGAAGGCGATGGCGGTGATCGCGTGGCCGCCGTTGGTGAAGCCCAGAGGCACCGCTACCGGTACTTGTGGCTGGATCAGCAGATTGCCGTCGAGGATAAGCGCCGGGACCGGCTGAGCGCCGGCGACTCCGCCGACGAGCCAGCCGGCGGCCAGGAAAACGGCTACCGCCAGGCTGCGCCCGCGGGGTGTGATGGAGAGCTCGTGCTGTTTCATGTTTTCTCCTGGTTATCGGGTTTCGGTCACCGCGTCTCGTCGAGCCTCGACCAGGCGCTGGTGTCCCCGGACTCGAAGCCGTCCGCGAAGATCGCCTGGGCGAAGATCACAGTCGTGCCGTCGACGCTCTGTCCCTGGGCGTTGCCGAAAGAGGGTGGTGGATCGGTCGAGAACCGGACCCAGTTGTAGAGGTCACCGTTGCGCATCGGCCGCAACCGGATCTTGAGGATGATGCCCTGAGGCAGCGGCGCGCCCGAGAGGTTGGCGAGCATGAAATCGAGCTCGCCGCCGTCATCGTTGCGGTCAAAGTCGACATATGTCAGTGAAGGCATGCCCGCCGGCAGTGTCACCGCATCCGGCACGCCGTCCATGTCGTGGTCGGCCGAATTGAAGATCAGTCGGTCGATGTCGATGTCGATCGAGAAACTCAGGGCGGTGATGGTCGTGTCTTCATAGGTGAAGTGTGCCGGTATGAAAACCGGCCATCCCCGGTAGGCCTGCACGGTGAGATCGAGACCCAGCACCGCATGCGGCTCGCTGGCCGCGTTGCCCGTCGAGAAGACGGCGACGAATGCGAAGCTGACAGCGGCGACTTGCCGGTTGATCATGGTCCTGAGGTCCCATTCAGTTGGCCGACCTGGCAGGCCCCCGCGAACGGGGACCTGTCAGGCCGAACGGGTCACTTGCCGTCGGTGTCGACGGTCTGCCCAGGCACGGCTTGCCCGGAGGGATTGCCGAAGGAAGCGGCCGGCGTCTCGGCGAAGCGCACCAGAGCACCGTGCGACGCAGCGCTCCACATCGGCCGGACCGCGACCTCGAGAAGCAGGCCGTCGGCGAGCACGCCGTCAAAGTCAGCCAGCGCCAGGTCGAGCTCGCCGTCGCGATCGGCGGCGTCATAACGCACCTCGACCCAGTCGGGGCGCCCGCCCTTGCCGAAGCGCACCGCGTCGGGGAGGCCGTCACCGTCGCCGTCGAAGGGGTCGAAGGTCAGGCCTTTGTTTGCCAAGTCGAGCGAGAAGGCGACGCTCGAGACCGCGTGGCTGCCGGCCGAGAAGACGACCGGGATCCACAGCCTGCCGTCCTCGCCGCGACGCCCGCCCTTGAGGCCAAGCAGTGGCCCGCCGATCGGATCGAGCGCCTTGGCGAAGCCCGGGTCAGTGAACGGCGAACCGCCGCAGGTGCCGCCGAAGATCAGCAGGATGGTGCACGAGAGGTCGCCGGCGTCGATCGCCGTGTCGTCGTTAGCGTCACAGCCCACCGGGCTGCCGGCGAAGGTCGAGCCCGGAGCGTCGGCCCAGAAGGTGCCGTCGCCGTCGAAGATCTCGAGTGCGTCGCCGATCAGGTCGGCAGCGGTGATCGGGAGACCGGTGCCATTGCAGTCGCCGCGCGGTCCGGGCCAGATCTCGACCGAGCCGTCGGTGGTGGTGCCGTCGACGTCGACCGCCAGGTCGTCGGAGAAGCTGGCCGCCGGGTCGGTGGAGAAGATGACCGGCGCGAGGGTGGTGGCGCCGAGAGCCGGCGAGCAGGTCGAGGTGAAGGTGATCGTCAACAGCGCGCCGTCGGGCAGGGTGGC
>JAAAKL020009380.1:0-15141 GCA_010016065.2 Carybdea cf. marsupialis auct. non (Linnaeus, 1758)
TATTTTTACCCCTCTGTTGTTAGAGACTCATTGTAAATATACATTCCGTTCTTTTAATTAATCCGTAGAAAAAACTTAGTCCAATCCAAAAAGTTAGTCCAATGTATACCTCTGATGAGAATGGACGAAAAAGCTTTAAGGTATTATGAAGCCTGTGAAAAAAGTTATTGAATCTGTTGTTGTCCCAATGTTTTCGATCTCAAGTGACGCAAGAGTTTGGTCGCACTGTGCGCTAGTAAGCCACAACAGCATCACCACTCGATGGCTTGTGTTGTCAAGTGTTCTCAAACTACAAATTTCTAGTGGAAGAAGTGTGCCTTATTTCCTAAGTACATGGGAGACGCCCCAAGTAGAGACATACTTAGGCAGTGAAGGCTGAATGTTGAAAATGCCTTGCAAGAGGCGCCGAACTATTGGTAGCTGGCCTAATGGCATGCCACTTCGAGTTTGCAAGATGGCTGACAGAGCATACTTACCGAAATTTACTGAAGAGTATCCTACTCCGCTATGAAATTATGGAGTAAGGAGATCTATCCCTGTATCTTCATTGCCTGAAGGGATTTGTATTTCATTGTGCCCAAAATAGCGAGAACTGCTGTTTATACAGTCTAGATGTGCTAGGTTGCAAGGATTGTTCAATGATGTTGATAGCCTGCTCTCAAATGTTCTAGGCCCGTAGGAACTGCCACTCATGAGCTCCAGTTTTCGCAATAGGGGATGTACTCGTGTTGTATCCTGTGGTAGTCTGAGCAGTCGTCCGCTGGAATATAAGATAACCGGAATATCTATTATCATATTCTTATCTTACTATGATAACCATGACTGTGTTGGCCAATAAGGGGCGAAAATTATTCCATCTGCCTTATCTCGGCAAATTTTCTGCAGCATCTGAAGCACAACAACAAAATACGGACTAGGTACGTAAGTTAGTGAACTTCCTGGGACCCAGACATAGTCCATTTGGCAGAACTACATGACATCCGGGATAACAGTGTGTGTATGTATATTCGAAATGACAATAATAATAATAATAATAATAATAATAATGATAATAATAAAAGCTAAATATTTTTACAATGTATTGCCAAAGGTAACCGGCAAGTACTTGGTAAATTCAGAAACGACTTTTACTGAATAATGGGCATCTTTCAGATCAAGTGTGGTCATGTAACAATCGGGCTCCACCATTGCAAGAGCAATAACGACGTTGTCAACTTAAAATCATGGTATTTTAGGCTCTTATTGAAGCTTTTTAAGTTCAAAAAAGACGATTAGACTTGTCAGGTTTCTTTGCAAGAATACAGGCACAATTAATTCTCCATCTTCATGTTGATATTGTTTGATGACTTCCTACTTAGCAACTTCTGAATCTCAATCTTAATCATTTTCGCTTCTTCACTAGTAGATCTTCTGGCGTTTGACGGCGCCCCAAGGGGGAGCTGATTGAAATCGAAGTTTCATTCCTGAAACTGTTTGGAGAACATTAAAATTGCTTGTTATGTCCATCGAATTATGTATATAATTACAGTCTTCTACCTTGAAACATTTCTACCTGGGATTTAAAATTCAAAACAAGGTTTGGTTATAGTGAAGGGAATAAACATACATTGCCATCACATTGCCTTAAGATTTGTTGTTTTTATCCCTCTTCTATTGAGAGGGTCCTCGATTTTTAGCAATCCTTTTCTTGCGGCCCTGAAAGTTGAAAGGTCCTTGGTTAATTCTTCTTGAGCGGTCACCATACGCTATTTGCCTGGGCAGCTTTTTGGCCGTACGTGGTTTCAAATAAGCAGTTGGACAACTGGTATGACTCCCTAGCTTGATTTAGCCCGTCATTCAAATCTTCACCGAGCAAGAAGGGAGAGTCAGGGTAATCAGCATCGTATATGCTTCTGGTATCAGCATTTAGTGCTGATTTTAGTCTCTCTTTTCTTTCAGAGATTAACTGGTGATTCGCTTTGCCTAAGAGCTTGACAGCATGCGGCAAGATTCGTCAAGGGTTTAAAATCGTTGATGTCCTTTTCAGCTAGGAGGACCGCATCAGCTAGTTTTGCCTGTGACGAGGTGACGAGAACTAATGTCCGTTGAATCTCAGCAAGGCGCCGGTCATTCTGTTTGTGGAAAAGTGTAAGTTTTTTGCTATGTTGCAGCGCCTCGTTCAGTGTTTGGATCCTTATTTCTCCACATGTTTGTGGCACATTTAAATTTCCCAGGATTCTCGCTGTATGTTTGAAGTTGCTTGACATTTTACTCGAACAGCGGATTATCGTCTCAGCCAGTTGGCTGGATATAGGATCGCCAAGTTCTTGGGGTTCAAAGCGTTCCTGGGCGACTTCAGAATAGATGTTCTCTAGGTTTCCGCCGTATTTCCTTGCTTATCTTTACGACACAGTTACCATTAAGATGTCGGAACCGTGTAAAGTAGCTCGGTCCGACTTAGTATCTTCTAATAATACAAAATCATCCCCTGGTGGATGTAGAGAAATATTGCCATACAGAAAATGTTCTGATGTACCTGTCGAGTTTCTCGTTTATTGTCTCAAAGGCTGACTCGATTCTGCTCATGTTATGAGTCATGAGTTGAACCAAGCCTTCATTTGTTGCCTGTAGTGGCGAAACAACATCCTATTGTGACACGTTAGTAGCCACTACACGACTTGATTACTTATAGATATTCATTTCTTAATAAAGCCTCAAGAAAGGTCTACTTATCTGTCAAATCCTGAGAGGGATGATTGTAGTAACCTGGTAACTAGTTTCTATAGTTAGTCATAATGTCACGTGACCTCCTGTATAAATATGTTCGTATTGTCAAAGAAGTTGGTTCTGTGTCAGTATATCGTACATACTGTGTGCATTATTCATACTACTCTGCGCTACACTACAATGATACGTGTGTCTACTCGACATGGGAAACAGAACGAAAGAGGCTTGGAGAGCATAACCAAACCCGCTCAGGCTGGGGGACTGGGACTAGTGAGGATGAATTAGACTTTCTCAAACAATGGGTACTTATAATTGGAAGAAGTTTATTAACAGCCGATATCCTTCCTACGAATCAATAAGAGTTGATTAGCCTCAACTCACGTGGCCTCTCAATTAAATAATGTGTTTGAAGTATTTAAAATATATGCAGTTAGATGACATCGTCGACCACAAAGCTGTCTGTCGTTGCATCAAAGAAAGACAGTATAAAAAGTTGTAAAGGTATCACTTTGTTTACTAGATCAAGGTCTTACGATAATCGGAAGTATAAGCAACTAGCATTTGTTGACATTATGATATACTACAAAGGTATTTATTCGGACACACGAAAAGTTGTGACAATTGAAAATGTAAAGTAATAGCTTTACTCTTTTTATTCACCGTATTTTGACGATCAAGTCGGAAAGCAAAAAAATTCATAAATAGTAGCATGAAATGTGTCCCATTAAGCATTATTTAAAAGTTTCAAGGACATTGAAAAACATTATACAATCTTATGTCTGAAATTTTACTCGTAGACTCAATTTGATGAAATTGATATTTTATAATTTATATTTTATAAAATATATAAATTTTATAAAAATTTGACTTAGTTGTCATCTAAATGAAAATGTACACTTTCTTCTTGTTGAAGAATATATTTACTGGACTACCATAATAATAAGCTGTGAGAAATAATAAGTGCGAAATGTATCAAATGGCTTTTATAGTTTAACAAGCTTTCATAATGTGGCTCTTAGCTAGTGATAGAGGAATCTAGCTTTCAACTGAACTAACGATCGGCTTAGCTACGACATTTAGTTTTCATTTTCATCACATGAGGGAAGCCCGACTTCTCTGTATTCTTTAAATCTAGTGTCATGCAAACTTATCCCGAATTGGGCAAGACTTGTTGTATTACTGTAGTTTTGTTTCGTTTCGGAGTTTAGCAAATTTTTGTATTATATTCCCATAACTATGTTTAATGTACATGCAGTGGACTTTTATATCAGGAAATCTCTCCAAGGAAGTATATACATTTTCAGCTTTACCATTTTATTCACGAGTCCTACCATTTGGTGTAGAAGCAACTGGATTTCTATTTTACACCGAAGTCGTCGGCAGTCCGTCAAGATGGTTTAATTAGAGAGCATTGGTGAGGCGTATTATTATATTTCATATAAATTGTCAATCATATAGCTACAGCAAAGGAGAAGTTTAGGATTGGCTAGATAGTCCATTAATTCGTCAAGAATGATGGGAGTTCAAGACTTTCTGAAACTACTCAGCATTCATTCGGTGATATTAGTAGTTAGCGCTCTTACTCGACAAGGTAGTACTCGGACCTACCCTGTTGTACCACCGAGAATTGATCAGAAGAAAAATTCTTCACACCTTAGGGTATTAGAAGCCCTTCATATTTTTCTACACAGTTGAATTGAACCACTCTCGCGACTCCACCAACCCCACGATTCTTTTTTCGGCCTTGTAGCCACATCGGGGACATTTCAGGTTGCGACTTGGAAATGCAATGTGTCGAATCCACCATTTTAAAATTAAATGTCGGTGCAGTAGGTGGAATGGCGAAAGAAAGTAGCTTATTTCGTACCATAATAAAAGATCTTAATAATGAAATTTGTATATTCTGTTATTTAAGACAATAATATCTATACATTTTACTAGCACTGTTAAACTTCATCAATGTTTGCAAGGCAGTTGACTCTATCTCACCTTCTTCAAATCTGAACGCGAATTTATCTTGTGCCAGATACGATTCTTTAAGCTACCGCAGTTATGTACGAAATTTCGCAAAAGTGACAACTGAAGAGGGAGATACTGATTTTTAAAAACTTTACAAAGGAGTATTACAAGGTGGTATGCTAGCACCCTACGTCTTCATCATCGCATGGGAATAAGCGATGGGAACAGCAATCAGGGGAAATGAAAATCTTGGAGTAATACTAAACCTTGGAAGCAGTAGAATACATCCAGCTGAGGTCCTTAAAAACAAGGACTACGAAGACGTCATAGCTCTGTTTTCTGATGCAATCGATGATGCTTAGAACCTTTTCTCGCTTGTAGTTAAAGCTGCAGCGAATATCGGATTGAACATTAATAAATTGAAAATAGAATTCATCTCATATAACCAACAGATAGAACCACAACCCATATCAGACAGGATATAAAGATTGGATAGAAAGCTCTACAAAAGACAACAAACAAGAAAAGAATAGTATGGACTGCAATCAAGAAACTAGAAAGAACTTTGGAGTCAACCATGAAGAAACAACTTAAAGTTCAGTTTTAAAACCACGGTTCATAGCATTCTTGCTTACGGCTCGCAAGAACATGGGCAATGGAAAGATCCATAGAAAAACATAGATGGCACGTATACAAAACTACTCCTACAAGCTTAAAATGTAGGTAGGATTGACCGTATGCCTAACGAAAATTTATATGCCAATCTCCCAAATATATCAAAAGTAATCAGATTGAGACGAATGCTTACCTTTAGTCATCTGTTTTGAGGCAACGAACCAGCCTCAGCTGTCATGTTCTGGGACACAAAATATGGACAACAAAGGCGTAGGGGACCAGTTATTACTATCCCCACTATTTTACTCACAGACGGTCAGACTGAAATACCAGATGAGCTCAAACGAGTCATGTTGCAAAGAGAAGAGTGGAGGAGACTTGTGAAGGACTGGGGACCTCTCGACCGATGATGATGATGAAGATGATGATGATGAAAATGATGATGAAGATTATACAATGTACAAAAAGACAACGTATTGTGTACTCTGTGAAAGAAATGGGGCAGAGCAAGAGTTTTTCACATGGTAAATATGTTCTTCGTATCTTGTAAATCCATTATGCCTCTGTAGTTAGCAATGGATTTTATTACATTAGAAAATAAATATATAAACAAACTTTAAAAAATTATTTTAAGTAACTAAAATTATACTTCAATAACATATAACTCGATAGTTGTTTTATTTCTACAGTAGTAAAACAATGATACTAGAAATGTATTGATTCTAAAGTTACATTATCTGATATTGATGGGCGAGGTGAAACTCTTTGGAAAGAAAGAGTCTTTCGAAACGGTATAAATTTCTCCAGGATATTGCATAATGATACCAAGAGCAAAGAAGGAGGCACAATAGGTATGAGGGGATCTCTATAGTTGGACTCGGAGCTACGAATTCAGGTGATTCTTATTGGAACTTTACCAATGATAGAAAGGCCTAGCGAGCAGCGTAGAGTTGAAGTAATATCCAAATCAAATAGATCAAATCTTCTGTAACCTCGTGAAGGGACTCATTATCATTGCTAAAAACAGTACGACTTCTAACTAGCTTATTTTTCATAACAATAGGATGTACGTATTTATCAACGACGGGGGTAAACCACTGATCTCTAAAAACACTGCATGGAGCATTTTCCGTTATAAAATGAGGTCAGTCACTGGACGTCATTTCAGTCTCAATCTCACAAAGCTTATAAACAATACAACCTAGCAAGGAGGACCTTCCAGAGCCATTTTAACAAATGGGAGCCAGTACTCGTGACTATACCTTTTCTCTGTTAGAGATCATGGGAAGCTTGATCCTATTTTATTTTTTAGATCATTGGGGTAAATATTAAATAGTGGATCATCATATATTTCCAATAAACAATATCGACATTGTTCTATCACATTACCTTGTTAGACTTTGCAGCGTAGCATGTCTAAGGCTGAGTATCATTCTAATACACTAAAGAACCAGCCACAGAAACCACTAATATAAGAATCAATATGAACTGTTCTGTTTCAAACGCATCGTAAGGATACTTTCTGACCATTATACCTATTTAAAAAATCAGCTGACTTTAAATCTTTATAAACATGTAAAAGGGACATTGGTCTTTCTTGGTATTTAAATGTCAGTAGTTAAATCCTTAAATGTACCCACTGTTACATTGATCAAAACCATCTTTCTGTTAAAAAATGACGTAAGTCCCAACTTCTACTAAGGTATCTACCCCTTTCAACATGTTCATGTGTTTATTGCCTGCAAAAATAGGTGGTACAAACCAGCATAAAGGAAAATGACGTCCTACACTGGATATAGTATTGAGTAGAATGTTGGGATCCGTATTTTCACAAAGATGTTTTTCTTAGTTATCGTTGTCTTAGATGAAAGCGGAAGCATCAAACTCATTTATTTTCACTCGTTTCACACTTGGGCCATCCATAATATTGGGATTCGGGATAGTTCATTACCCTCCTGTTTAGTTACTTTGGTCTTCTCATCACCAAGTTATCATTGACTCCACTATTTCTTGGCTTAGTATTCCCATTTCACAGGTCAACATTCTTTCTGACCACTTTCCCTAAGATCTGTCTCAAGTTGCTATTGGCAAGAAAGTAGAGAGTTTCTTTGTCTAAATGTTTCCCACAGATTTTAAAGTTTATCACTGTAACATCTAAGAAAACATGAAGCAGTACAAGGAATTAAATATTTGAAAATTAAGAAATATGCTGATTCCGATTTCAACAAGTTTTGCATCCTTGCTACGAATTCACGTTTTCACTTACGAGGCAAGGTTCTGATAAGAAGTCATCGCTAGTTATGGTTTCCTTATCTGCGCTATCTTTTCACCCTTTCCAAATACCCCCTTAGATATTTCTAGATATGTCAGAAGATAAGTTAGTGACCACTAAAGCCTGCCTTTATTCTTATTGCAAACGTCTCCTTTGAGGCGAGCACTGACGATGAGGAAAATTACTGCGATAGGATGCTGCCCTGATGGATGCCTGATGTTTGATGAATAACGTTTACTTCCATGGAGCACTTATAGCTTTCATAAATGGAATTTTCCTATTGCCTACATTTCACTGATGTTGTATTATCACAGTACTTTCTTCTCTCTGTCTATGCTTTGCATTACCTTTTATGAAATTTAAATTTACCGTTTTAGGGAATTTAAATATAAATTAGGTTCCTACCTTGAGTAATGCTGTACTCTTCTGTGCTTAATTGTAAGGGGATTGAATATGCTGTAGGGTGGGTATTTTCAAATTTTCACAAAACGGGAGCTCATTATGAAAGTGCTATTGGTGTGATTTTCCTTAGCATTTTCCGCCCTTTTTAGGATTTTCATGATAATATTATAATATGGGGTTTCATTATTAAATGAGACTAGGGGTGGAAATTTTGAAAAGTTGCAATCTTACACACACACACACACCTCTAAAATGAGGCACGGAAGAGTATGGCAGTTCATGAAATGAAGATGTGTTTACTGAGTTCTCCATTACTACCGTAAAACGCCTTAAATTCTCTCATGGTCTTTTCCTATGATTTTCTTTCGCTAGTTACATCATTCCTTTCATAATACAGGAGAGCTCAAGGATAAAATTTCCTAAATCCTGCGTTACGTTATTCCACGCCAGTCCGGAAACGTACTTAAATGAAACTCTTGTGTCATTCCAGGTTGATAAATTTTATCAAAGGCTGTAAGGAGACACGAACACCTTGATGGAATCATGCAATATTCCTGATGACTCTGAATCAGCTGCAGTTGAGACAAATGCATATGAATTCTCCACTTCCATTACCACTCTGTACAAACTGCCAGTGCTTGTCTGCAGGTCAAGGTAATCATTAAAAATATCATATCACATCCAACCCATTCAAATAAGTTACCAATAGTTTTCGCATCTATAAGATAGAATGCAAATTTACTGATTAAATGTTTATTTTGAAATGTTGATACTTAACTTAACTTGCAAAGGTTCTGCAAGTTTCCAAGATATCTACAGTTTTTAATGGGCACAGTTTGGTGATGCAATTGTCATGCCATGCACTTTTCTGCTTAAGAATTTACATGATCGAAGTCAAATCACTTCAGAAAAAGTTGATACTTTCAACTTTTCAAGTTTTAGCATAGACCCTATCATGCCAACATAATGTTATTTTCTCCCAAGCTGAATACTTAACAAATGATGTCACTTACATTCCATATTGTTCACCTGGTAATATGAAAGAAAAAGAAACTCTGAAAGAGTCTCATACGTGTTCTTTGCTGGCGTTTTTATTTATAATGTGTAACGGCAACAGAGACACTGATCTCCAAAATTGCTTAGAACTGCTGTTAAAAATCCAACAGGGGGAGAACTGGGAGCTAATGTGGGGAATATGTTATTAATGCAGCTTTGGTATCTCAGAAGGTAGGACCAACACCGCGAATGCGTGGGTCGCCAGTTGGAGTCCCTTGGCGACACACATTTCTATTTCTGTACTACTTTTTTCAAACTTAGTTTTAAGTAAAAATAAAGTAAACAAAAGATTTCAATTAGACTTCATACCTTTTCCCTTTTGATTTTTCCAAATAGAACTTTTTACGCCAGCAATTTTGGACTCTCTATCTGACGTGGTTAGGGAGCTAAGCAGTCTTCAAAGTCGTCAATTATCGTTGCTGCGAAACTAGGGCCTTAGCTAGAAAACTTTCCGTGGTAGTGGATGGGCAAAAAGGGGGGGGGGGGGCTGGAAATAATGTACTACGTCATTAAGGCAAGGAAACTTTGTTGTCAAACTTAAAACGTTGTTTGTCATTTGTCTATGTGACCTATGTGGATTTATTAAAAGTAACGTGTAGCACTTACCTTGAATACATAAAACTGAAGATAACTTTTAAGGACGGCAAAAATCTTGAGACTGAAACTGGGGGACGCATACTCCCATACCGCCCACTGGCTGCAAAGAGGCCTTGTTAGTAGAATTTGTACTAAATTCTATTTCATAAACTAAGAGCAGTCATTAAGTTGAATAATAAATTATATGTGTGCCACATACGTCTTTTACTGGTCCTTTTTTTACCGTTTTAGGAAGTTGAGAATTTTACAGAAAAATTAGGGGACCCAACCAACCCCATATAAATGGGTGAACTCTGTTACCCGTCTTTTCCTTTTCCTTAATTTAACTACTAACTACAAGGTTAAACAAAATATTTCTTTGTTTATATAAATACGTTTATTAAACCAAACTACGTTTGTTTATAAAGGCACCATTGGAACTGACATCCATCATGCAGCTTCAACACAATCAAGTAGTTCTGTCATCTACTTCCATGAATCGTCTTTGTCACACAAAAGCATCTTAAAATAAGTCAATTAAAATAAGACATCATGATATTTGATATTAATGTTATATATACAGTAGAAATACGGACAGAGAGGCCAAAAGAAGGAAAGCAAAATTGACTTTAAATTACTATTGTAACGTGCAGTAAGTTACTTTACAAATTATACCGAGATAAATTATTTACAAAAATCCTGATATTTATTTAGAGATCGCATATCATGATCTTTCTCTTGAAATTCTTTTAATAAATTAGTTTTTTATTTTGTATTTAACATTTTTGACAGGACTTACTGAAGCTTCGCTATTTACCAACGCAGCGACAGAATCTTCTGACAAAATGAAGAAAGGGGTACAGAGATAAGGTCATTATTTGACCCATATTACGGTTGTACAGATATTCATGAAAAGGAACGAGTTGAGAACGGAGACCTAGATAAATTTAACTGTTCGCCATATCTTTCATCTCTGCCCAAGGTAGTGTAATCTCGATTTGCATATTTTAATCTCAATCTTTAATGGCAAGAATGTGGTTGCCGTGCTATTCTAACGGGAGCACTCCAATATTATTTGCAAGAAAAGCCATTTCACGACTTATTGGTTATCACTTCCCTTTCTGTAAGGAAAGAAAGAGATTGTAGCTGTTCATCTGCTGATTTGTTTATCTGTTCATCTTTGAGATAAACAAGTGTTTTTATAGAGATGGTTTTATTTCTTATACTTTTCATATTTACTTGCTTGTATACTCGCAAAAATTAAATGTCCGGTTGCTGCTAATTTGTTACCGAATCCCCAACATTGCAAACCCGGAATTCTCTTAATAGGGAAGGAACACATTTTCAGCACTCTCAAGGCTACCAGGACATTGTAATCCACAAGAATCCTATCCGTAAGTAATAAGATTATACTTTAACAAGAACAGACTGATTTTAAATAATGATGACTTGAGTAAAGGTAGCGGAAACCAAAGTTTTCTTTACAACATGGCTGAAACAGGACCGTTCTCTTCAAACACGACTCTTTAAGCTTTAGAAACCTGTTCCCAAAACATTACACTTCAAGGGAAGTCCACCAAAATCTCATCAGCACAGTTCTTTGTTCGCAAAAATACCTTTGTGTGATTGTTGACTGCTTCAAATCTATAACCTGCAATACATATTTTATCGATATGTTTAAAGCAACTGCTACTCAAAGTTAGATTTTTTCTCCTCTCGTATGCAACATTTATATCCAAAAATCGATTAAAATGCAACAAAAGCAAACGGTTGCATCTTTACACATAGAGGAAGAAAACAAGCGCTGGTGAACGAGCGCATAATTTTCCAATGCATTGGTCACCGTGCCTACCAAATTTCTACCATTTACTTGTATTCTTGTCCATGTAACAACAATATCAATAGTATTTGGTTAATAACAACATTAAATTACTGCACTGGTTCGACTTTGCTGTGATATACGTCTTTTTTTTATTCTTGAAAAGGTGAAAAAATAGGAGATAGCTCTTCGGAAGGCTGTTAATCGCCAAGTGTATATAAATGGGTTTATCATGGATCCCGTGATAGCAAATACAAAATGAAGATCCTTGAACCAGTTTAAAACAAGACAATCAGTGACACTACCAAAATTCAGGTACATTGCCAAACAGTACGAGGGAATAAAACAACTTAGAAATGCTATCAACATTGTAACTAGCACTCCTAGAAGTTTTCCAGATTTTGTTTGATGCTTCTGAATGTTGTTTACTCGATAAATATCGCTCTTGTTGCTAATTGTTTGTATTTTAGCTTTTAAAGTTGCAGTGAAGTCGAAGCTTCTTGACCGTAATCTTCCACTGACACTGGCAATACTAAATCTACTTTCACGTTCAGACACTTTGTCGCTAGAAATGGTATTATCCGTTCTAGATGAACCGAGAACAATTTTCGTCGATATCGTAGTAACTGTTTTCCTTCGCTTTTCGTCGAATTGGTCGGGATACCTCTGTGAAACGTTCGAAAATCGCCTTTTCAACGTAAAGTGAAGCACACATACGGTGGCAATCAAGACCGTTAGTGTCACGAATATGCTGACACTGCCAAGGATAAGTCCCATCATGATAAAACCTAGATAAAAATATGACAGTGATAATGAAATTGATATAGTCCATAACATGCCTATGACTCCAAGATTCTTTTTTAATGAAAACGTAGCTCTGTAGTGAATTGGCTGACGTATAGAAATAATTCGATCCACACTCAATGCTGATAGATTCAATAGCGAAGCAGTTACAGACAGGAAATACGAAAAATGCAAAGTCATAGTAAGCTCATTCATCTCGTTGATGTTGATTCCAGATGCCTCCCTGTAATGGACGACAATCGATAATGGTTCCGTGATGCAACCTACTACCAAATCTGCAATGGCAAGACTGACGACGTAGAAGTTGAACTGTGTCCGAAGTTGACGATAAGGATCCAAAAGTACTGCTAGTACTACTAGTACGTTTCCAACTATTGTCACGGGACATAAAAAGCTGGATAGTGCTGCAGTTGTTAATGATAACGAGGATGGTGGTTGATAACCATAGCAGACGGCATCAGTTGAGCTCATATTGCAATTCAAAATATCTGTAGATAGTCTTCAACACAATGACTTGAAATCAATGCACGTGAAATCCTACAAAATAGCTTTGCCTTGCTTTTTTTCTTCGGAAAATGCTCACAAAGGCAAGCCTGACATTATGCAAAGAAAAAAGTGCCTTAGCACACTGATGTTTCGATGATTTCACACTTTACGACTGAACAACTCCGACGTACATAACCCATTTTTTTTCACTGCGTTGAGCATATTGTACATTTTATCCATATGGAAGATTCCTAACTCGACGAAGGATGAATCTAACGTCTTAGACTTTCATCAAGATGCACGTGTCATCACTGACGCCAATTATTTCATTTGAAAATCCTCAGACCATCACAACTTAATCCACCTCAAGAAATTCTTTTCCTTCGAATTGTGAGGTAACATACCTCAATATGACGTTCAAAACACTCATTAAGCTTGCAGGTTGAAGTACGGAATCAACAGTCTGTGGAAACAAGAAGCTCATCAAAACCTGTCGATAAACAAGGAATCTTGTTGCGTAACTTTCAAATTAAAGACTAATGAAGTTCTCCGATTATGGAATCAATACCATCAACTGTGGACATCGAAACGCAATTCCGTTGCTCGATGACGAGGTGCTAGAAAATGACACTTCTCTTTCAAGAGGAAGTGAATTAAAGTTTGCGAGTAAACGTTAGGGTTACTCCCAGAAATGAAAAGCCTTCTGAACTATTGACATATGTGATCTTGAAATAAGGTTTGACAACCCGTGCATCAAATTTGAGTGATCTCCAGTATGTTGTTCTTCCCTATGAGACCAGCTGCTCTAAACCAAACAGTTATAACACTAAACCATGATTTGCCTCTGTCAATCGTGCACAAGAAATTACGCAAAATAGATACAGACGAAACATCACATCAGGATTAAACAGGTCCTATGCGCTTTGTTTATTTTATGGGCGGTCATTAACTAATTGGTTACTTGGCGCGGTACTGGCGAGAACGACAGAAATCTTATCAATTAGAACAAAGCTAAATATATACGAGTTTCAAATTGTACTTATAAATGTTTTGATACTATGGTTAGAGACTTTATGTGTGATCTCTAGACAACATAATGGTCATACCTAATTCGAGATTCTTGCCTCTTTTAAAATTCTTTAATCCTTAAAGCCCTAACAAGTAGGCAGGAGTTCAAGGTCTTGGAAAAGCTACCCTTTACTAACAGTGATTATTATGTAACCAAATATTTTGGTGTCAATCACTGCTCTTAGATTCGTAACAGGTAACCTTAAACAGGAGTGGTGTTTGAAGCTGATTAGCTTCTTCTGAGAATTAATGATTACGTCCTTTATGTTTGAACAAGCTGTGCTGCATGCTGACAAATTTGGCAGTTTATAACTAATGTTTTCTGTCGAAGAGGGACAATTAACTTACATGAAAGGATGAATGTTTAAGTTTCACAGTAACTGGATTACAAGAGTAAATTTTGACATTTAGATTGATAGAAGCACATCAAGAAGAGAAATCAAGATAGGAAGTACAAACAGTACAAGAGATCAGAAGGTTCAATCGGAAGAATTCTCGTTACTTGTTTACATAATTGTTAAATTCTGTGTACCGTTGCTGTAAAATACACCTTATACAACATAGGGGACAAAAGATAATACCAAGTCGGAGACAAACGATTTTCTTTCGGTTCTCTCCAGGACCTAAGTTACACTAAAGGTACGTATGAAATATGCTTTAAGTTAAAACACTTACTCATATTGAAATTCTTGCTGTACTTTCGGTTCGCTTAGTTTTAAATTCTAACTTCCAAAATGAATCTATCCGCTGAGTTTAAGTTGATGTATCTCCGAAAGAACATACACTGTTTAGGAAATGCGTGAAAAAGGCTTGAATTTTGAAGTAGAACTAATTTTCATCATTTGACTCGACTTTACCCTGTTGAATTGAATCAAAGGAATGTGCCTGTGAAAAGTGTTGTTTTATTGACATCAAAATAACTGTCTATTGCAGATAGCTGCATTTTATCAGTACTAGTCATTGAATTTTTAAAGAGCTATCGAGAAGTGTAACCTCTTTCCTTCAGAAACACAAATGAAATAGACTGTTCCGTGGTTGTAAATTTTGTGAATCTTAAACTTCAAATTTTGATTGATACCTCATGGTTGAAAATTCTGCCATTTTGTCTCAACAAGAAGCAATCATTGGCTGAAACATGTTTTTGCAACGAAAAGGAAAACATTGGACCTCGCAGCGCATCCAGAGACCCTAATACTTTAGATTGCTTTAACTATCTTTTACCGATATCCATAACTACCTTAGTCCTCGTAGCCCATATATTTCGGGGCCCCGTGGTTACAGCATTTCAGTCGCTATTCCCTGAATAATGGGTCTTATCAAATTTACTGAATTCGTCAATTATTGGCTTGGAAACAAGATATATTATTACTGCTGGCTT
>JAAAKL020009381.1:0-15141 GCA_010016065.2 Carybdea cf. marsupialis auct. non (Linnaeus, 1758)
CTTCATGGACCTCCGGTGTAAACTTTGAGAATGGTTATGGGAAGATAACTACAAACACGAACGTCAGCATCATGAATTGGCAGTAGCTTTGACTACAGCTTCAAGGGAGAGAAAGATTCTCGTTCAATCAACATTTCGCTGTATAAAAAGATAGTTGTGTTGAGAAGATATATGTGACATTTGTAAGAGAAATCTGACGGGGAGTGTACTGACTTCGTCATACCAAGACTTCGTTGCATCGGGGTTTCGTAAAATCGAAGGTGTTCTCTACTTCAGATCTGTTTTAATCTTCTTCATGTCTACTTGCTTTGCTACATTTATGGCGTGATGAACTGTCTGTAAACCGACAAAGCATGCATTTGGAAACGGATTGTTGTAAATCAGGTGTTGATCCAAACGTATTGAAACCTTTTCATTTATATTGGCGTAACTACTTGACAGTAAGCCCAAACATTTCACTTCATAGTTAACTGTCAAGTGTGAATTAGAATCCAACAACATTTCGCTTCCATCCATTAAAGTAGACTAACTATAACTGACAATTATATAACGAGCCGCTTAAAAGCAAATTGAAAAGAGCGCTTTTGCTCAGTCAGATTAGTCTCTGCGGATTACATTGGTTGGCCTACAAACTGAAATAACTAGGGACAAACACAGCTAAGAAATTGCAAATAACACCAAACTTCAACATTGCAGTTGTCTGTTGTAGTAACACTTCGATGATTTTGAATATTTCTGACTTTACAACCACAAGACCAAACAATTTCATTTCCAACAATGAAGGTACTTCGAGTTTACTAGAATAATGGGCTGGAGAGTGACAGATGAAGATAAATCATTCAAAAGATTAACTGATATACGTTTCATTCCAGGAAGTACCGATACGTACTTAGGCCAGTTACGATATTGAACTCGTTATAAAATAATGATATAACCAAACAATTAGTTTTTTAAACTTTAAAGTCGCAAAAATCCTGTTTAGACTTATGACATTCTGATATGAAAGATAAAAGTAGTAATGATCCCAAAATATTCACTGCTCTTGCTACAAAATGTTAGACGACAATTATCTGTTTCCTTACTTTTATATCTAGTTCGGTACATAGTGCATTCTTCAGCAAGAGAGAGACTACATAGTGCAATATTACGTCACCACACACCCAAGAGAAGGTTATAAAATGCTCTATCTATATCCTAATAATTCTCTTTCTTATCATATCCCCACCCACTAAAAACTACTACAGTAGCTACACCATTGCTATCTGCTAGCCATATGCTGACCAAACACCATGGACTAAATCGTAACTCTGTGGAACGCAAACTACTGTATCTCATCGTACTCGTAACTTCTTCGACGCTTATTGGTTGGTTTCAGGCACTCATTTTTGCGCATGCCGTCCTTTCCTCGTTTGCCCTCTTTTCGCTGCTACTTTCTTTACTTGAGGCATCTATGCTTCTTTAATTGTTATTCCACTATCTCTAGTTTTGCCACGGAAATTTGAGATTTGGATTTCTTTATTTTTTGCAGCCGATGATGAAATTAATATCATACTGCATGCAGATATCATTAGAGCTGTACAAGGTAGGAATAAAGGGATTAAGTGCACATAGCAACTGAAAGAGACGTACGGTGGCAGGGGGGGGGGTACAGAGGGGCAATAAAATAAGTGGTAACTCTGGTTTAATGATCACGACAAGGACAATGCGAGACATGGGAACAGAATTTTGTTGGCAGAAAAGTGGGACAGAAAGGGAAGGAAAATCACGTAATGGGAAATCTAGTATACTTTGTTATGAGAAACGTGGGGCTGAAAGGGAAGGGAAAAACCAAGAACTTCATTTTTAATCAGATCAACGTATGGAAGCATGAAATGATACCATCCCTAGGTAATAAAGTTTGTTGTAAGATTGACGTAAACGATGAACTGCCAGTGTGAAGAAAAGGAAACGGCGCGAAGAGGTGCAAGCAGCAACACAACAACATATTGAAAGCCTGTCAACTCAAACGCACTAGCACCTACCTACCAACCTACCTACCTATCTGCCTACCTACCTGCCTAACTACCTACTTACCTAACTTACTTCCCTATAAACCTACCTATCTGCCTACCTACCTAACTAACTTATCTATATACCTACCTACTTACCTACCTACTTACTTACCTACGTATTTATCTTCAAGATGCCATACATGTTGTTCTCCAGGAAGACGGGTTACAATGCAACATTTCATACAAAACTGGCACATGAAATCATGAGAGAGATCATTCGGACAGCAAAACCTTTGGCTAGTTACTAAAGATCGCACGCTGTAAACATTTGGTCACCTGAACTACTACTTATAATAACGCATTAACGTGACATATGATTACCATGAGCATAGTAAATGGGGAGAGCTTGAGCGTTGCACCTGGTCAACAATCCTGCTATACCTTTAGCAGATTTTATAATAAGAAGGCATAAAGCACTTTTTACGTAGCTCTGCTAGGAGCACTTCCAGAATGACTGGTTTATTAGTCAAGCCGATTAAAAGCTCTAGTTCGGTTAACTGCAGTAGAGATGTATTCTACTTGTTGCTTTCAACAAATACACGGTCTAGATAGTAATGTTCAATTCATGCTACCTTTGAAACAATGTAAATCCTGTTCTTTTCCTGGACAGTTACATATACTAAACTTCCATCCTAAAAGGCACTACAAGTAATGCTCCATGGGCTTACCTCACATGCTCTTTTGTCTTGTATTTGGTATTTTCAAAGAACAAGATGGGAACAGCTGCATCTATCAACGTCCTCATGTTACTATGGCAATGCAGCTACTAACATTTCTTGCACCTGCTGGCCTGCTACCTTTTATGAACGTGAGAGTGGAGATCGGTACTCTGTGCACTCTGTCAGGTGCAAGAAAAGTGGAATCGCAAACTAATCTCTTCCATGGAAATGAATCCTAGTGACTACAACATTGGATTCAGACGGCCCTGGCTGGGCCACCCATCTTCCCAAAGCAACGTTGAGAGATTTCGAGACGTGAAGCTTTGTCAAATTTCTCAACTCGTATATCGATTCCTTCGTTTTAAGTTAAGCGACACTGCAAAAAATAGACTCTGTCAGAATCTCTATATTGTTCATAGTTTTCATTCAATTATGAGATTACAAAAATCGTGCATCCTCTCCAAATCAAAAGAAACAGTCAAATATCACCTTGATGGTCCACTGTTTTCCTACAACACCAGTGACAAGAGATGGTCTTTGGAAAGTAATAGTAAGGTCACAAAGTCATTCCATATTGGTTTTAATCTCTCTAAGTCTATTTTAATTACTGCTGCCTTCCAATAATAGACCACATCTGTTTGTAAATAACTAAAATCGTTTTACTTTCCTCTATTACAGTCAAGGACCCTCGATTGAAATTAAAATTTAAGCCATCGTGAAAAAAATTTTCAACAACAATAAAATAAGACGACTTTTGCCAACTATGCCTCAATTCCCTACCATTTTAATTCTCTCTAAACACACATTCGGTAACCAACGACAAAATTTGGTTGCTAGGAATGATATTTAGTCCACCTGAACAGTGATCACGATATTACAGTCCATGCACGAGCGTTTCTACTTGCCTCAAATATGTCAGTAAGATTTGTAGCGTGCAAAACTCTGGATCCTGAAGGAGAGGTCCACGGGGTGAGTGTATTTTCCATTCACGTACAGCAAGGGGGCATGGTCATGGTTATCTATTTATTCCAATTCGGCACCCCCATTTTCTCATTGGATTTGCGCGGATTAAAAATTTGATCTTTGAGACAAGCAGGGGGACCCATCCCCCTATCCCTCCGTGGCGCCGCTACTTTAATGACTTAATGACTTACTAACTTGCTAATAGTGGTTCTAAGTAACATCTGCAGCCACATGTATTAAAAAAGCCTGTGATAAAGGGGAGAGGCGATCTATAGCTGTCTGTGGATGCTAAGGGGCTATATAAAACAAACACATCAGGGACACAAGTAGGACCTCACAGTAAATATTCAGTTGCTATAAATTTTTACTTAACTCGCGTTACTTGGTAGTTGATCTACGAAGACACTTTAATAAACATTATGTTTTGAAAACTTTTATCCCAATTATGATAACATCGGTTATTCCTAGACCCTTTTGCATCCTCAATTAAAATGGATTCTACCTCCCTCGTTCTTAACGAGAGAATACATTAAATGGCATCTGCCATAATGTACAGGAGCGGGTTCAACAATAGAAATGTGACATTATAATAGTTGTAGAAGATAACTTTGCACACTATGCACCAATAGTCTTCTCATACACAATGCTTTACTACTACAGCCCTTAATAGCTAGGGTGAGTGTATAATTAACACCCCATATTCCAATTAATCCTTATATTTCTTCTTTTTCTTCTTGTGCCATATCCATTTCTGGACGTTGCCAATCTAAGTGTTCCATTTCTGATGATCCCTTGCCCACGGCCGATTTTTGGCAATAGTGTCATGATTTTTCTTCATAGAGCTCTGCGGGGCCTACAATTTCCATCTTAGGTGTCGGGCCCTATGCCGCTGCACAGTCGGCACCCCCTAAAACCGGCAGTGCCCTTGCCCCACATATCACTGCTCCCACACTCTTGCCGAGCTGCTTGGCTAAGTTCTTGAGGAGATTCTGCCGTTGGCATACACATTAGTGAAGACGACTTTCCCACTAATAAAGACTGTGTATCAAACCACCACATCCACTGCTAACAATAGTAAGTCATTATACCAATAATTTTATAATATTTAATAATTTTTAAAACAAAATTTATAGCTCAAAAATCAAAACTTTCTTACCCAGAGTACATCGAGGTTGTTTTTAGGATGTAAGATAGTGTTAAAGATAGTGTAAATATTACACAACTTGTCTTATTACTTAAGACGTTGTATAATACGTATCATATCCATCAACTACAAGAGTATGCCACCACACGATCAGACAAACGGTCTAGCAAATTAAACAAACGGTTCACGACGACAGAACATCGTCCTCGTGTTGAGGACATAAATTAAAGGTAAAGATAGTACAAATGTTACACAACTTGCCTTTCTATTGCTTTTTGTATGTATTATCACTATCGCATCAATCAACAGAAACAACATGTACCAATGATTTTGTTTGACCATGTATTGTTTTTATATATTTATTTTCTTGTATACAGATCCTTGTGGTGGTGAAAATGGAACAGTGCATTGCCCCTTTGAATATTGAAAACTTCTTCCCATCATCCTCATCTCTCGAATTACTATTCTAAATAGCATGGGTATGCTACATGTATAATAAAGTTTTCAACTCACATTTTCGTAAATATTTTAATTCATGCAACAACATTAGCTTCATTGACTAAGGAAGAAAGCTAAATGGGGAAATTGAACTGTAGTTAACGTTTTGTCTTCCTTAGACCTCCTTCAGTTAACTGGAAATAAGCTAAACTGAATTTGGGCACCTACAGTACAAGCGTCTTTTACATAACAGTATTATATTTTTGACGTTTCTCGTTAACAGATCTATCATGGTTTAAGCACATTTATTATTAACAACGAGACTAATTTTCTGAATCATAAAAAGTGCTTAACGTGAAAACACTATTTGCTCTGAATGGTACTCCAAAAAATCCCTGGTCTTTGTATAAGAACCCAGGACCTGCTCCACATGTCCATGATGTGAAGGCCTTCATACATAAGAAGGGCATACAGGGCTCTAAAACGTATTAAACTGCTTCAAATAACAGACTTGGTTGATACAGTGGATATAAATACCCAAGGAAGAAGTGAAACCTGAAGGATAGAGGATGAAAATTCCATTGTTTTACTTCCAATGTCACCCAAAAGTGAAATGATTGATCCCCCACTTTCCCCTTGATGCTCATCCCTCTACTTTGTTAGACAATAACACACATCAAAGTTAACAATTTTCAAGTCTGTGATAAAGATACCTTTCAATCGACCAGCACAAGATAAAACATAAACAGAGATAACTGTCGAGAGTTTGCTAGACACGCAATCCGAATTCGTTGTATTGTAAAAAGGCTAAAATTAGACTGAGCGAGTAGGTGGCGTGTAGGTAGCCTTGATGTAGATAAAATGTCATTTCTCAAAACGAAAATGTGAATACAAAGACTTTCCTACAGATATTTATTTAGGAACAGGTGGTCAACATAAATTCGACAACCCTACAGGATCCGTGTTACTACGACCACCATTTGTCAACATCAAAAAGCTACGTTACCGTCACTGCTTTTTCTGCCGAGACCAGATCAATGTCTGACGCTCCTATATCTTGCTGATACATTTACTGATTCGTGTGATTACTTCTTAGCGTTGAAAACAGACGAAGAACCCAACGTTTTAGTAGAAACCTCCTACGCCGTGCTTTTTATCTCTGCAACTGGGATCTATGTTGCCGGACAGCTGTCTTTTGCAAATGCTAAGCCATCTCTGAGATCAAACACTGAGTAAAATTTCCTGTTTAGCTGACATGTTGATGGTCTGGTTGACCCTGCATTGACGTCTTGTTAGTTTTTTCATATTACATGAATGTTTACTGATTTTAGTGGTGCAGCAGCGTAATGTAAAAGAAGTGACGATATCTGTAAAAGCAAATTAAACAATTCGAGATGATTTAACTAAAAGAATTATTAAACTTACCGACTCGTCAAAGCTTGCATTGTCAACTGTGAGGTACCCTTCATTCGACTCGGTAAAACTTCGAGGCCTTGACATTCCATCGTTTCCAACACATTTGAGATAATCATTAACTGACCCTGAGAGATGGCCAGTGGAGCTGTCACCTGTTCGACTGCGTCGACGAAGGTCTCGTGGCCTAAATTCAAAAGGGTACAGAGAGAAGTATAAATAAAGTAAACGATATGTCAACGATTTTTTAAAACTTTACTGTTAGCTTTGGGAACACTGCTTCGTGACTATCAAATCTGGTCCAATTTTAAAAGCAATAATCCAAGTAAATTTTCTGTTGAAGGATTGATGAGGGTGAAAATCTAGAACTATGGCAAGGTAAATCAAAGGTTAAATTTCATACTCAACATGGGCTAGCCAGGAAAGAAACGCTAATCGAGAGGTGTAGTAATTATCTTTTGGGACAACGTTCTGACATATCGTTATTCATTGTAATCAATTGCACTAACAGCACATAGCAAACAAAAAGTCCCAAAAAAACAATTTCCCTCAATGCAGAAACTCTTTCGGTCATTCGGCAACCCTAGGATTTTACAAGTTTGTGTGTGGGGCGGGGAGGAGCTTAAATGTACTCGTTTCTCTACCCTGTATTAGCATGATGTTTTGGCAGGGTTACTACAAAGAAAGGAAGCGTAAATTAAGAGCTGAGGTGGTTTTGCAGAGACCAAATCTTGACCTTTGAAGAGTCTTAAAAGGTAAGATATTTCACGCCGATGTACCCGTTCTAATATTTTAATCATTTCATCATTACTATCTTGATCATCATCATTATCGTCATGGTCGTCATCATCATATCATCATCATCATCATCATCATATCATCATCATCATCATCATCATCATCATTATCACCATCATCATCATCATCATTATTATCTTCACCATTATCTTCTTAATCGTCACCATCTTCATGATCATCATATCCTCGTTGTCGTGTCATCACTATCTCTACTATGAAGTGATATGTGCGAATCCTAAATCAATGCAAGTCATTAAATTGTACAGGATTAAGGAAACGGCATTCAATTCAATACACAAGAAAACGGTGCCTATTTCTGAAGAGTTTTTGAGGCTTTGAGATATGGAAACCTAGTCTGTAAGCTGCAAAGAAAATAGGATAATGTCAAGATCAGAGTCCACCTGATACAATGCCTAGCCACTCTTCATCTTGGCGTGGCTTGAAGTGTTATTGAACCACAACCCTAGCAGATGTCGAAGAGACGCCAGTAAAAAACATTTTAGTAGACCACAGATCAGCTCTTCTTAAAATGTGACGAGGGAAGTCTATCTGAGATAAAAAAAAAGTAGAAAAGCTAGGCGACAAAGGATTACTACTTAATCAGATGCTTTAGCTCTAGCGCTATTTCCATTTTCCGCCCAATTATTAGCAGTTTGTTCCACATGCCACGGAATACGTAAATGGAGCGGGTACAGTGGTTGGATTGGCTTCTTGACTCGCGTTGGCATCATGAGGGCTGGGGAACTGAATGTGACAATATATATCCTCATGCTATTTACAAAAATCGCGACTATGTAAACTTTGTGGAGCGCGTCCTAAGGCCCCGTTTACATTATGCCGTTTTCATATAACGTTAGGAAGACGTTTCAATGTAAACGCAAGGCCAAACCGGCATCAGTTTGTTCCGTTTTCATATGAAAACGGCATAATGTAAACGAGGCCTAAATCATGTCCTTTTATCACTATCCCTTATGCCTCACAATATTTACATCACATTTCTGCCTACGTAAATTTGCGTCACGTGACTTAGCTCAGTACTACACACGTTACCTCAAGCATACAAGCTTTGGCTTGCATTTCCCTAGTATAGATTCCAGAGCCGCTCAAATTTAGCAGAGGTGACCAGAGCGTCTGCTTTTAAAATACTTACAGGAAAGGCTTCAGTTGAGCAGCAAGATCTTGAAAAAAGTGTAACCGTAATGGTACAACTGCATGTTGATTTGTACTTCAGCAGTGTCTCATTAGACTTCTTTAGGGATCGTCTATGCTTTCATATAGACTATTTTCTATTGCTAGCCTTGCCTACTTATTCCATTTCCTTGTTACAAAAATACTTCTGCCTTTAAAATTGAATTCCCATGAGTTTTTGAAATTTCCAGGATTATTTTTCAGTAGGTAAACAGAATTGCAAGAGTTTCCTGCGGTTTCTAGAGGTAGTGGCTACGTTGGACCAGGTAATAATTCCTGGGCAGCAGCGAAATCATTATTAGCAAACACGGATATTAACTATGGACAGGAGCAGGTCTCAGTTAAATTGTTTGTACACGAATCATTTAGTCTGCCTCAAGTTGTTTAGTCCGGGCAAAACAATATCAACCCTGAACCCCTTAATGTCTCTTAACTGGCCTGTAAGGGCATTAATTTTAATATACCTCTTAATGACAAAAGTTACCAACTCAGGTGATAGCAGATGTAGTGATACCAGGGGCAGAAACTTATTATTGTTATTAAATATCATTTTTATACATACATTTTTTAATGAGAATTATCAGGTGAGCAAACATCGTGCAAATATTTATGTATGTTTATGACTGCATGTACCTCAAACCCTACAGGTGTAAAGGCGTACATTTTGGCTATATTTGTCTCCATCTGGAATGAAAATAACGGGGGCCTCCTTGTAAAATAGGTCTGAAAAACTTCAACCCACAAAATGAGTTAAAAAAAGTACAACAACACTTCTCACGTAAAAGGGGTCATGAAATCTGTTTAGCATTCTGGATGTAGTCAATATTCTTACAAGCCTACAAACTGTGTAAGGCAGGTCTAGCCTATTTATCACTTGCGTCATGTACATAACTTTTTATGTATTTTGATAGCACATACAATTTGTTACAATGGATGCACTTTGTTACAATGGATGCACTTTGTTACAATGGATGCACTTTGTTACAATGGATGCACTTTGTTACAATAGATGCACTTTGTTAAAATGGATGCATTTGTTTGATTCTTATCACAGCTCCAGAGAAACGAGCTCCAGAGGATCATTTCATCAGCATCATATCAAACTATGAGTAAGTTACAGCAATCAATAGATATTTCTTAAAACAATTCTTAATTCTTTGGTCTTCATGTGTACCATTGAGAATCATAGGAATACAAAATGCAATTGTCTTGAAGTCATTCATCGAAATGGTGAGAAATACTGATTAACTTCAAAGGGCCCTCATATCTGGTATTTCAATCTATCTGAAATTGTCAGTAGAAATATATTACTGACACAATATGCCATCCAAATTAACCATGGTAATCATCTTTACTAGTTTTCTACACATACTGTATAGTCAAGTGCTTTCCTTTGTGTACTCTGTTATCGTCTACATTCGAATACACTTTAGATTTCACCTTCGACAATGGTAAAGTCCTGGCCACCGCCAACTGATATCAAAACTCAAGCAAAGTAGGTCGAGTTTACGAAACAATACAACTTATCTCTTGGCACATGTCAGGATGTAGCTAAAACATTACTTTTCATAAATCAGTACATATTATTTACAAATTATCTTCTTGGTGCCTTCTCCTCTCGCTCACTTTCCAGCTTCTTTATTTAGATCTGTTTCTATCTCCATTCTTTTTTTCTCCTTTTAGTTCTTACATCCTACTATCCCTTTAACTTCTACCGCAGTCTTATCTTCTATTCCAATAGCACCACTTGTAAAGTGTATACAATCGACCGGAAGATCTTCTCCTTATCAATAATCTTGTAGTCTCTTCCTCTCTTTTTTACTTAAATCGGTAATTGTAGTTCTGTAGGAAAACATAACGGTGGTGTGACTTGGCCCATCAAACAAGTATTAACCCTACACCCATTCTACAGCTCTTCATCTTTTAAATCCCTGAATTCCCAGCCGTCTTCACGAGTTAAAACACCTATAGGAAATTGGGGTTCATTGTTTTCATTCAACTGTTATTAAACGATAAATGCTTATCGCTATAATAGCGTATCAACATGAGGCATTCCGTCGACTCATGCATATTAGTATAATTGTGGCAACCACGTGGTTTCGACTTGACTTTTTATTACACGAGCACAATCACTCACATGACGCCTAGCCCACGAATTATTGAAAACGCCTTGACATAAAATAGACACCAATGATCCCTGGTATGACTTTGTGTTGCAGGGTAAGGTTTGCACCGCTTGTGAGGAGCAACCAAGTGCATTGTCTAATCATGTCTCTCTTACCAGGTACTCGTCAAGAGGCGACACGTGATACAGGCTTTGGTTCTTTAGCATAGACCGTCTTAACAACCCATTACAGATGTTAGACACGGCCGAATGGTCCTTATTTAGTTGTCATCCTTTAGGTGATACGTAAGGTACCGCAATCTATCATCGAGATGCAAAAAACCACACTTCCTAATACAACCGCTTCACCGTGCCATCGAGTCCCTTCTTTTTCAAGCGCAGTCTGAAACGCAGCCCACAGGTGTTAAATGGGAGGCCCGTTTCTCTAACCTCCTGATGGAACACTCTTCTTCCGAATCAGCAGCTCCTAACTTCTTAGTTTGTATCTGTGATCTCTGTGATCTTCAAAAACTTGCAACTTTGAGGCTGGTTCCATATGAGATCGTGGTCCATCAGCTTTTCCCATTCCTCCTCCTTTCATTTTGGTAGCAGGTGAAGAAACGGCGAAAGTCATGTCTAGGTCAACTGTCATTGCCACGTTTTCTTCAATGGATGATCTGATAGTAGATTTGTGCTTACGTCCTAGTTCTTTTCATCTGCACCTGTGACGATCTGCTTTCTTCCACTTTGGCATATTAATCGTTAACGAAAGCATGTTCTGCAATAATCTTGTCAGGAAATCAGTAGGAATCTCCCTGCATTTCCAACAGTTCAACAAATTCTACTATCTTTTTAATTATTTTGCTTTCTCTGAAGCATACTGTTACTGCAGTGATTGTTCGGCAAATTTTATAATCCGCTGTCCGGGTAATACTTGTAAGCCTTACAAAATCAGCAGCCATACAATCGAAAAGATTGACCTTTAACAGATCAGGGGAAAACTAATTCCTCTTTCGCGATCCACATATCGAAAATCTGTCAGCTTACGCCAGTATGAGCATTCAATACAAAGGTTTTATTCCTGCACTTCACAACTATGGGCGTTCGCTGTTGGTCCTAGCTGCATTTTGACCAATTTTGTCGCAGTGAATACGTCACAAAAACAATGGAAAAATTATCTGTTGCCTTTACATCCATCACTCCGCAAGTTATAGATTATTTTCAGTGTCATCATTACGAAGTTCTTAACCCCGACAATAATTCTTGTTGCTTCCTTCCCAAACCCAATCTAGGCTGGGTTGTTCCTTGGCAGTTGTTTAGGATTTTGAAAAAAAATTAGGCCTTTGGTTGCTATTAAAACTTTGCTTATCACGAAAAAGCTCACCGGGAGTTGAAATCTGTGTGATGGCATTTCATGTGCCTTTATCAACCTGTACATGCCGTGATAACCAGACCGGTCAAGACCAAAATAATTTGGCTTTTAGGAATAAGTATTAACAATTGGCTAGTGACAGCTTCAGTAACGGTCACATGAGCATGTTCCATTATACCTTCAGCAAAAGAGCATTTTTTCAAAATTGCTTCCCTATAGCTAATCAATTTTTTTACTATAAGAAAGTTTAGTTGTCTCGATCGCTTCCGGACATGATTTATGATTTAGGCTCGATTAAAAAGGAGTGTCTTTGAGCTCTTTAAGAATATATTACCCTTCCAGGCGCCGCTCGATGCGGACATGTGCTTAGCAGTTCCGTCTAAGTCTTTACTACCTGCTAGCTAGGTTAGTGTCGAACGCATCGCATTTTTGTCCCTTTCACCCGTTCTGTACCAGTTGTATTGGATGTCAGTCAATTTTAGAGTAATGTTCTAATTATTTTAATCACATTTAAATGATTACAGGAAAGAACAAGATGCAAATAAAAGCACAAGAATCAAAGGAGAGAACAAGTTGCAAATGAAAGCACAAGATTCAAAGGAGAGAACAAGATGCAAATGAAAGCACAAGATTCAAAGGAGAGAACAAGTTGCAAATGAAAGCACAAGATTCAAAGGAAAGAACAAGATGCAAATGAAAGCACAAGATTCAAAGGAGAAAACAAGTTGCAAATGAAAGCACAAGATTCAAAGGAGAGAACAAGATGCAAAGGAAAGAACAAGATGGAAAGCAAAAAAAGAATTTTAACAATAGTCCTACAACTTTACTGCCTCGTAATCTTAAATCACGGTCAATTCTTCACAGTATTAACAAAAACACGACTACTAAATCAAAATAAAGTAAATTGACTACTAAAGTAACTGATATTCACGTCTGTAATGCAAAGTATGACTCTCATATTGATGGGGAGGCTTCTCAAGCAAACCTTTACGAAGCATGTGCGTACTGGAATATGTCGCAGAACGTTCCCTACACAACAGGCTGTTGATTATAATCTACAGACTAATTATCGAGAAGGACGGCTTTGAAAGGCTGAAAAAATACTACAGAAATTTAAAACATTTTACCGCCGCAATCTTTACTTCTCTAAAAACTTTTATTACCCCCTTGTCGCTAATGCTTTACAACGTTAAATGGGCTTTGAATAACTTAGTACTCCGTATGGCAGTCCTTCCACGGTCTAGTCACATGGCACAGGGATGCTGGTCTCCAAATGCTGATGTTGACGTCTACTAAGGCGCAAAGCTAATACAGGCCCCTAGCCAGTGGCAGGGCAATGTTTCCTGCGCAAACGTCTTACCCCCACAAACCCCGTTTACAGAGAAAACGATTAGATTTTGACATGAACATAGGCAGTTTGGAATGCGGTAGCCATCGACGTATTACTCAAATTAACAATCAGAGCGAGAAGAAAGATAAAATCAGAGATATGTTATGTCCTAAGCTTCAGAGAAGAAAAAAGAATGTTGTATACACGATGATTGAAAGATATCTTAAAATACTAATGGGCCTACATCCATGCTTGATAGACTATTCTGGGGATTTTGAGACGATGAGAATAGAATGAATTTTGATGTTAGATGTTAGGGATAATTAATATTGATGGAACAGACCCTGATTATTAGCAACATGCATTGGTGCCAATAGGCAGCTGTAAAGTTCAATTTTTGATTGAGATGAATACAGAATAATTAAATGAGATTATCATCAGGGATGCGTATTATCCCCTAACCTAGCCTTCCGTTACTGTGAGATTATCATCGTAATTATCAAAGAAATAACTAGAGTGAAAGTAGGAGGGGAAAGTAATACACGACATATGCTATGCGAATTACACAATCCTTTTTGCTGCGAGTAAAATAACTTGCAAAGACTATTCGATGTGGCTTTCGAGAAAGGAAAGACTTGAATCTGCCAATCAACTGCAGTAAGACATATACTGTGGTCACAAGCAGAAGAATAAACTTTACAACATGCAGAAGTTTGGCAGGTGAGGGAAACCGTAGACAGCTGTTAAATTGTACATCTTACGCACAGTCCCAACAGCAAATGGAAATTGTTATGTTGAATCAAAATGAGGTCTTGACAAGCAAAGCCAGCTTTTCAAAAGATAGAACTATTCTCAGCAAGAATGCGTCCTTTAGCTTCAGGTAGAAAGTTATGCAGTATTTTACAGAACTGGTAATGTCATTGCGTTGTATCGCATTGATACCGAGCAAACAAGCAGTAAAGGCATGCAATGCGACATAGATGTGGTTGTAGCGCAGAACACTTTGAGTATTATGAAGGGTATGAGGAAGAAACCAATTCGTCTGATAGAATAGGGTAAAGAAAATGATAAAACTGAAAAGCACTGTTACGACTAGCTAGGGAAAATTTGTTCGCCGTCATTAACGTGAAAAACCGGCATATTTCTAGACGAATATCAGTGGAGAAATGTATCTTATCAATAAGTGCAAAGCACAAATATAACAACTTCAAAACGACGCGACGCAATTCCAACTATTAGAGCCCTGCACACAGTCTACCAACAGCCATGAGCAAATGTCAATATATTGTCATGACTCTGTCGGCCACAACGTGACATATAGACGCTCCAAATAGAAGTTGGCTATTGTGTGCGGTATCTGCTGAACGCCGTAGTAGACAATATAGATGACGAGCTGAAACTAAAGTTCTCAGAGGTAGGATGGCTTTGCTAAGTTGTGAAAGCGACGTTAATGTCGTGGAATGTTCTCGGTTCCAAAAGACTTTTATCGTTGTCGCGCTAGGAAGTGTCATCCCAAACTCCACGTGTGCAACAATACTTCAGCTGCCCTTTTACCATTAAGAAGCATATATGCCTTGATCCTTACTTGCCACAATCTAGTCGAGAATAGGGCTGTACACAGCAAGACACATTACTATTCGATTAATTGGACAAATTGTTTCTCGATTAATTGATTAATCAC
>JAAAKL020009382.1:0-15140 GCA_010016065.2 Carybdea cf. marsupialis auct. non (Linnaeus, 1758)
CGTTTTCTGTTAAGTAGTAGCATAGCAACATAGTAGTGGAGTGTCATACTCACATTTCAAGGGGTGGTGAGTTCGATCCTACCCCGAGCTTGCCTAACACAATCCCAGAGGTACTGTGCTCTGTCATCTGCTCTTGTGAAGTGGGAAACTATGTTTTGAGAGATAGGACAGAGAGGGGACTGCAAGCATGAATAGATTGTCATCCGAAGGGTAAAAGTAACCCTGTTCCTAGTAGTGGCTTCATCCTTGAACAGAGTGAAATAAGTTCTATGACAGTATTCAAATCAACTTGACGTAAATGTTGTTACAGTAGTATTTGTAAATAAAGGACTGATTGTATGGATATACATTTCAATAGGGGACAGTTCCATGGAATGGTATATATATGATGAACTTTCCCATCAAACTGCTTGCAGACAGAGATATGCTTGGGGCTTTGTTTTACCACAACTCTGTGATGACACTGTTAGGTGAGGAAGCACAGTCTGAATCACAAATAGTTCTTGATATGTCATCAAATTGTATCAAAGTTGCCCCCACCCCAGAATAGTTGGGCTGTATTCACTGATAACAAGTCCAGTGTGTTGCAGGCATCTTTTTTGAGAAGATTTGACTTGTCACAGTTTAAATGCAATTCTTATGTTTTATTTGAGTAGAATTTAAGATTGGAGCTTAGGATATTTAAAAAAAATAACCTTGTCAGCATTTTTTGCTGTTGCATTTGACTTTTTGCGGCAAATGCTACAATAGCAGTGGATTCTGAAGACTGTATTGTATGTAGTAGAAGTACGATTGGCATATCTATGTTCTTTATTGATGTGAATTCTGTTTTCTTCCTTGTAGAGGATGTTATAGTACCAGTGGGCAAACCTAGTAAAACAGCGGTATGTATTTTGGAGAATTTATCTAGGTTGATGATGTCCTCCACATTCCATGTAACTGTGCCACTTTCTCTAAACAGAGAGGCTTTGGTAGGAAATTATTGCTATCAGTACCTTAGATATGAAAAGCCATGTGAACTTAATTGTGACTTATGATTAAGGTTTGCAATGTGCCTGCCTCCGAGTCATCGAACCCTCGCGGTCCTGTATTTTAATCCGTCTGCAGCGGAACGGAGACGTCCACGAGGTGCACCTGGCACTCGATAGCTCGATGTCGTCGCCAAAGATCTGCGAGCCTGTGGAGTGCCTCTATCTCAAGCGGAGCAGTTCGCTGCCGATCGTCATTACTGGTGAGCACTTGTGTTTCAAGTTGGCTCTACGCACTGCACGGTGCTCGAGGATTAGTGAGTGAGTGTAATGAGCAGATAGGGATCAAAAGTGTACTTCGAATGGTCAGAAATGTTTTGTTCATTTTGTTTCAAGGAATCAAACTGCCACGTTAGCTTTGTTCTCACGTGCATGTTTCCGTAATTATACCAGATTCTTTACCGACCTTTTCCAGGACGAGGCAATTTTTGACGTCATAAGGAACAGGGAAGTTCAGTTGTTGATGCTGAAAAATTAAATATGATGCAACCATGTCGGCAGCCAGCAGTGCAGTTTTGAGCTCTTTTACACGGTTTTACATAAAGTACACTCAACGTATGGCAAAAAGAATAGACGGAGACTTTTCAGTCCAGTACAATTAAACAAGATACCAAAACATTTCTGACCACTGGAGGTACACTTTAAATACATTTTGATTCTGTCCCCGTATCCCAAAACCCGAGATTAGCAATGGCATTTGTTATCAGCTTTAATTTTTAGAAATTTGAGTTGAATAGATTCGTTTAAAGGAATCTGTTGAAGTGCTTTTTTAAGCGTGACCAACCCCCTTTTGCTGCTTTCACTTTCTTTATGCGACCTTGTATTTTTAGTACTTTGTGATATATCAGAAGATAAAATATACACTACAGAGTGTACAGAACAAGTCACAAAGGCACACCGTGAACTAATACCTCTAATCTGGTTCAATTTCTGCAGGAAACAGTTAATATAGTGGTTTAAGCACTTAAGCACCATTGCGATATATACGAGGTTAGAAGGAGATTGGCTTTCTGATTTTTCAGTCTCGTTTTCTTGTGCTTTAAAAATGACTGGTTGCTACATCGGCATTTGACTTTATTTAGGTTGCCCTTTTATTGAGTACTCTTCAATAAAACTATTGTGCAATATCTTGCATATTAAACATTGTCTTCTTCAGGTTAAAAGAGCAAACGAAGAACTGGCAAAAGAGGCGCCACCAGCAAAGAAGGTAAAGAAGTCAAGACTTTTAGCGATGAAAATGTGTAGAATAAGCTTGTAATTGCATATTATATTCTGGAGGATGTTTGTGTCATGTGATTTTTTATGGTTAATTGTTCAGGAAGCCGTGTAAACAAGCTTATCAGACCCTGAATCAGGTGCTGTTAGTATTCGAATAGCCTCAGTTTAAGTAGTCACAAGCCCAGGGGATTTCTTGTTTTCGTATAATTGTACTTGTTCTCTAGTAGAAAACTCAATGCATTGTGGGTTTTGAAGGATAAAAGCTAGTATTCAACAGGGGTTACGGTGAGCTATTTTAAGTTCTGTGAAACAGATGGTTTTTTTGTGAAACGAGGTTTGAGTGGACCATTTCTATTTTTGGTTCTCAGGGGTAATTTCAGCTGCTCTGTCAAGGCCGTGCATCCAACAGCATTTGTTTGAGCTTGGCTTTACGTTAACTGAGGTCTTATCCAAGTCATCCACTCACTTGCTTCAAACAGATCCTAAATGATTCTGTTTGCCACCTGCATAGTGCCACCACAGCCATTAGTATAAATAGAGCAAATCCAGCATTATTACATGGTGTGAGTGCAAGACAACCAGACGTACTGATCCTTGCACTTTTTTATTAGGCACGAACGTGTAATACAGGTGTGTATGACCATGCTTTAATAACGAAATGATGCAGGTGATGGCCACGCAATTTTTTTGAAAGTGTTGTTTGAATCCTCTGTGAAAACAGTAAAATGGATTTATTATTGGACCCTTGAAATACAAGATTTACTCGCACTGGTTTCACCACCCATATAGAAATCGACACGTACCTAGCCACCAGCAACCTCGTGCCGTTCGCTTGCCAGTGTTCTTTTTTTCAAATTGTTTGTGAAGCAGATTTAACAGTATGTATAGTAAAACTGGTTTTTTTCCTAACAGCCTGCTCCAAAGGCAGAAGAGAAGCCGGCAGTGGCTGTAGAAAAACCGGCTGCACCTGCCCCAAAGGAGTCAGATGATGAAGATGAGGACGACGACGATGATGAGGACGACGACGAAGATGACTCTGATGAAGAATCAGATGAAGAAGAAGAGGAGGAAGCCCCACCAGCTAAAAAAGCTGCACCGGTAGTCGCTCCAAAGAAGGAGGAGCCGAAGAAAGTCGAAGCCAAGAAAGAGGAAGTGAAGAAGGAAGTAAAGAAAGCCGACCCGAAGGTATGTAGATTCTTAATTAGAAAAGTATCTAGCAGACACTAGTCATAGGGCGTTATCTGGATTGAGGTAGAATTTTTTTTCGCGAAGTCGTAGTCTAGAAGGGTGTTAAACGTTGCTTTAAAAGAATATTGCCATCAACAGAGAAAAAATTACGGAAAGTCCCGAGTTTTTACTCGATGCAGCATATTTATGTATGTTATGTTTTGAGAAGAGGCTCGGCACAGTGGACCCACCAAGAGCTCCTAGTCACAATAGTAAACTGTGACTGCTCGCGGGAGTGGATTTGGAATTTTCGTACTTAATTTCTGGCATCTCTGTCGCCAAGTAGTGGCATTTCGATTTTAAAAAAGATTAATGAGCTTTCGATTTTGGTTTGAAATATGATGGTGGGATCGATTAATAATCAATACAAGAGAGGGAACTGAAAGTGGGTGTTTCTGTAATTGATTTGCTACCCAGGGAATACCTTTTTCGACTTCAAAACCAAGTAATGCTACCCTCACTTAGCTTACAATATCTTTTGTATAAAGATTCTGTTTTATCAGTCTACTTTTGTATCGATTGATTGTAAATCCGAGGGTAAGATCGGCTCAAAACGTCTCGTTGACAAGAGTTGACAGATAACCTTCCGAGGAAAAAGCGCCGTATCTAAATAGCTATAACAGCCAAAAGGAGCTTTCTTAGCATTTTAGTTAAAGCTGCAAATTCACTGAAATTCAGTACCAGGGACGTACGGTTCCAAAGTTACAGAGGCGGTCCAAAAGCCTTCTTTCACATTGTGATTGGTTTTGAAAAGGTCTATGTAAAGAAAGTTTAGAAAAGATAGACTTTACACTTGCACTAGTGCTTATTTCGTGCTAGTAGGTCACTTAAGGCAATGAAAAGATCAGTAAGTCCAGTTATGTACAGTTTTGAGCGTACATGCCTGCAGTGCACTCCTAGGCATGCACTCTGGGACTGAACGGGAACCTGAGCAATCAATATGATACAATACGGTACTGTTATTCATCAGATAGCGCTCGAAAATTGATTGAGTGTACGGTATCTCATTGCCCATTGCTTACATTAACTGTATTTCGTTGCTCTTGCCTTGATAGGGACTGCTAGAGGATGAGGCAGAAGAAGAGTCTGGAATCGAGGGAGATTCTGATGACGACGATGAAATGGAGAGTGGTGACGAGGATGAAGACGATGAGGATGACGATGATATGGAAAGTGATGAGGATGATGACGACGACGATGATGACGACGACGACGACGATGATGAGAGTGAAGAAGAGGAGACCCCGCCCAAAAAGGTATGTCGAGATCCTTCTGTCAAATTTGTAGCTTTTTGAATTTGATGGAATGCTGTGGTTGTTTCTAGGAAGTCATTGCTGAGTTTTAACTTAATAGTATGAAAGATATGCATGCCTGATAATAACAACGGATCTCTTGTAAGGAGAACCCTTTTATCAATGGCCTGGTACTGGACTAAGACTGCTCTCTGCGTCTACCCCCCCCCCCCCCACCCACCCCCCAAAGACACACATCAACAGCCACTACGTAAGCTTCATCATATTGATTTTCTTTTGTTGTTGTTGTTGCTTTGGTTGCTATTGTGTGTTCGTCGGTCGCCTAAAAAGGGTATCTTTTTCAATTATCGCCAACTCTTGATTTGATGCTCTTATAGTATGTCTGATTTTTCTTATCACGCTCTTTAAACTTTAAGCTTCTTTTAGTACCTCTTGTTTTAGAGGTTTTTATTCTTGTATTGTAGATATTAAGTATTGGTATAACAGTATACGGTACGTGATCAGAATCCCAGAATCGCAGGCTTAGCAAAACCAATGTCAAGTTATGGGCATTCTCTCGAAGGTGGACACATTTTCTAGTCTTAGCTAAGGCTCTGAAGGATGCAATAGTTCTTCGTAAGCGTATAATGTGTGTTTGAAGTTTTACTAGATATGATTTACTTTTCCCCAACGCGAGTTTCATCTGACCTACTTTATTATGCCATTTGTTTCTATCGTTGAAACAGAACTCTTTCATGCTTCATTTTCAGGGTAAAGCAATGGTGAATGGTCACTCCAAAGGTGGAAAACCTAAGGTATTGTCAGAACTTTCATCCCTTCTGTTCACCGTTCTATACGTACTGGGGATGATATCTTGAGATATTTGGTTTCGGTGTAAAGATGAAGTAATGCAAATATGAGTCCAATGTCCTCTATTAGTTTTCCAATGTATATTGCATTATGTAGAACCTGATAGCTAGCAGATTGACGTCACTTGCAGTCCACAGGTTTCTGTTTGCGGTTGTTACTTTCTAAACTAAAGAGCACAAAAGGGCCTTGACCGTGATCAGCCTCTTGTCAATGTGCCAGAATGTGTTTTCAGTCATTAGATTTTTATATGTCATTCCAAAACGAGGCTGACGCACTCACTTACATCAAACGCTTGTATAATCCACTACCTCTAAAAAGGACTGGATCGAGTTTGCCATTGTTTCCATCAGTGAAAAAGCGTAGTCACGAGTACTGGCCCCCATTAGTTAAAATACCGCGGAAAGGTCCGGCATGTTACGTTATTTTGCTTATGAGCTTTGTTTGATTGGGGCTGAAATGGCGTCCACCGACAGACCTCGCTTTGAGACAGAAGATGCTCGATCCAGTATTTTCTAGAGACTAGTGGTTTTTCAGTCATTGGATTTTTTTATATATCATTCCAAAACTAGGCTGATATGTTCACCAACAACGAACGTCTGTATAACCTTGTGCATTCGTTACATCTGATACTGCCGAGATACCTTACTCCGGCTTTCAAGCATTGGTCGATTGGGAACTGGTGCGAATAGACGTCCAAAAACGGTTATTTGCTCCTGCGTGCACTCGATTTGACTGGTTTTTGTGTGGTGTTAATTCATCAGATTGATTTCCAAAGGAGTCGGCTCGAAAGCCTTGATCATCACAACCAAAGGATTTTCACGTTTTCTTAATCACATTTTCAAAGAAATGTAAAATGAACATTCATTTTGCCATCTTGTTTTATTGTTGCAACTATGGTCAACACACGCATCGTTTGATGTCATAGTCACGTGAAACAGTTACTTTGTTTCGTTGCCCATTGATGCATTTCAGTACGCCTTGTCAACACACATATATTTGTTAGAGAGTTGTACAAGATTTGTCACGTCATTCGTAGATGCTCGAAGGAGTTCGTCATTATTTACTCGCCTCCCATATTTCCATTTTATCCCCCTTTTATTCGCATACACGGACAACCCGATCTTAAATAATCCATTGTATAGAACATTTGTCTAAATGAGGATGTAACAACACGCGGCATGGGAAGATAGTGCTATCAGTATCAGTGTTGCTAGATGGACCATGGGTATCTTCTTACAAATTGTGCAATATGTCGCGCAGTGCTGTAAGATTTAGGCTGAAACATTCTGTTTTGTAGCCCAAACAGCAAGTAAAAAGCCATAGACGATGGAATGTTGACAGCCCGATTGATAAATCGCCAAATGGGCGGCTTCTAGGCTAATCGGGCAACACTGACTACTATGCATTTGTCAGAAACACTAAAAAGACTTTATTGCAATGTAAACTTTATATCGCGCATGCGCACCCATGGCCCTTAAATCACTTTCGATGATGTTTATAATTGAAATACGTTCATGTTTTGTTAGTTATAAATTGCATTCTTTACTTTTAATGAAATTAAGCATAGTGTTTGTTAGATCTAAAGTAAACTTCGTTTCTATTAAGATGTGATAAGTTTCATTTGTAAACATTTGGTTTGTAAAGGAAACGTTCTTCCGATCTTTAGGCGGAAGTGGTAGTGAAACAACAGCAAAAGGTCAAACAAGAGCCTCGTAAGGCACTTCCTAATACAACACCCACCAAGAAGGTGAAAAAGGTACATGGTAGTGTACAGCCTTCCTTTTTGAGTACGGCTTTTAACATGTGGCAAACGCTTTGTACCAGATTTCCTCGATTCTCCGATTGTCTTGGCTACAGAGGTTTGAATACTCGTTTAGTTGTTAAAAGAACTCATATCTATGAAGAATAGAAGCTAGATAGTCGACTGTGTTACGGTCGTGCTAAATAAGTAAGAAAAAGATTTGTGAAGGGGGAGAAAGCCATGATTGGGAAAAACTAAATGAAAACGTATGGTGCCCCTTTTACTCAAAATGGAAGTAATTTTAAGCCTATCAAATTGTTACTGATATATCTTTATTTAAGAACGTGTTTTTGTATGTAAACTACCAAACGCACAGCTATTAGAAGTAGTCACGGGTTGTTTAAAACGGCCCTGTTGATTGGTTGTTATTCGCATGATGGAACCTTTGTATGGAAATGCCTTTCGGATAATCGAGGAAACATGTGCGTGTTCGTATACTTGTGCATAAGGATAGTTGTAAGCCAGCACAATACGCATTCAGTACCGTCTGAAGGACGGAGTTCGAGGGATAATTGCCTCGTGGCCATAGTATTGGCTACTTTTCATATACAATGCTCGTTTTTGTCATTTCAAATTTTTTCATAACCTGAGAAGGGCAGACGACGTCGTGTTTACTCTTGTAGGCGAAAAAAAGTACAGCGATTGCGTACTAGGGAGTTGAATATTTCCGTAGTATTTCACATGAAGATAGTTCTCGAGGATGTGAGTGCCTTTATAACGGTTATTTATTTCAAAGTAGGATCGAGAATGCTTAAGCATGGAGGTTTGGTATGATCATGCGCGAAATCAGGGTAAAGCGATTGTGCTGACTTGCTGTGAACGGGGATCTTGTGTTTCGTCATCACACACTTAGTTGCCTTTTCAAATTGTTCCTCCCTAGTGTGTGCGATGATTATGACAATCGGTGGTAGTCTATATATATCCGTTGCTCGATTTGAGGAGACAGTGTTGAGTAGACATTGCTGAATTCCTGACTAAATAAGATATGTGAAGCACTTGTGAAAGTGACTTAATAAAGTAACCATTTCAATATCACCAAGTTTTTAACTGCTAAGCGCAACTTAAATTTGTTAACAAATCTAAAAATATTGATATAAAGTAAATCTGGACCCCTGTTATCGCCAGCATTTACTCAGTTGTCCACATGCACATGCACAAGCACTTTTGTTATGCATACGCACTTTCATGTTTTTGTGATTCTATTGAGGCTTCTTGTGGTCACACTCACACAAGAGATCTTCCTTGCTTTCTTCCTTGCTTTCTTCCTTGCTTTCTTCCTTGCTTTCTTGTTTACTTTTTTCCTTTCTTTCTTGTTTACTTTCTTCATTGCTTTCTTTTTTACTTTCTTCCTTGCTTTCTTCCTTGGTTTCTTGTTTACTTTCTTCCTTTCTTTCTTGTTTACTTTCTTCATTGCTTTCTTTTTTACTTTCTTCCTTTCTTTCTTGTTTACTTTCTTCCTTGCTTTCTTTTTTACTTTCTTCCTTTCTTTCTTGTTTACTTTCTTCATTGCTTTCTTTTTTACTTTCTTCCTTGCTTTCTTCCTTGCTTTCTTCCTTGCTTTCTTCCTTGCTTTCTTGTTTACTTTCTTCATTGCTTTCTTTTTTACTTTCTTCCTTGCTTTCTTCCTTTCTTTCTTGTTTACTTTCTTCCTTTCTTTCTTGTTTACTTTCTTCATTGCTTTCTTTTTTACTTTCTTCCTTTCGTTCTTGTTTACTTTCTTCCTTGCTTTCTTTTTTACTTTCTTCATTGCTTTCTTGTTTACTTTCTTCATTGCTTTCTTTTTACTTGCTTTCTTGCTTTCTTTCTTTCTTTCTTTCTTCCTTGCTTGGTTTCCTTGATTCATATCCTCGTTTCCCTTCAATTTCTATTAGGATGCAGAGACGCCGCAGAAGAAAGTAAAATCAGAGCCAACAACACCTAATAAGACACCAAAGGTACGAGAATATTGAATACTGTTATCATGTTGCCCTTGTTTAGAAGAGGATTGATTGCAAAGTTGAGAACGTCTTTTACTGTGCTCACCATTTGCAACTCTTTTCGCAAATTTGTTGCAAAGAGCATTCTCGAATGAGAAGCATGCCTGCAATAGCGCACCGTTTGTTTATTATTTAGCCAGTTTGCAGTTTATTTATGGCAATTTCAGTATAAAGTTTACAGTTTTATAGGAACGACTGATTGAATGAGAGACTGCTATGCTTGCTAAGGTATTCATCTAGCTATGTTAGCTGAGGTCAGAAAACATCATCATCATCAATCAATCATCATCATCGTCAATCAATCATCATCATCGTCAATCAATCATCATCATCGTCAATCAATCATCATCATCATCATCATCATCATCATCATCATCATCATCATCATCATCAACCCCTTGTTTCTGCCTGTCCAGGGGGGTTGGACGGTCGTACGACTGCTCTCAGCCGATCACGCCGTATATCCCTCTGCAAGAGAGGTTTTGAGATTCCAGGCCTGGAGATCTTCGTTTATGGTGTTTATCCACATCTTTCGGGGTCTCCTTCAGCCCATCCTGCGGTCCATTACAATAGACTGGCACGTCTTCGTACGTAACTCACTCCGATAAACATGTTCATACCACCGTCTTTTCCTCTTCATTACAGTGTCCAGGTGGTTCAAGCCGAGCCTAGTGTAAAGTGATTTTGTGGCCACTTGAGCTTAATGATTGTCTATTCAGATCCATCTGATCATTGCACGTTCAGTACGCAACATGGGAGTGCGTTACTTGGCTTTTATAGACCAGCACTCACTTCCGTACATGATCACACTGCAGGCACAGGATGAACAAGTGTATCTTTGTTGTGCTCTCTCTCTTAGCATTTAGGAGGTTTAAATTGGCCGATAGCTTTGAGATGCATAGGGTCAGATCAGTGTTGTTTTTTGATTACGTTGCAATGTAGTTGTTATAGTAGGTTGCAGTTCTGATTATGATAGTGAACTGTGGTTGCGTTATTAGCCACCTATATCAAATTTATAATTCGTGGTTCACGCAGATATTAGAAAATAGATGAAGTTCCTCAGATGGCTGTAATTTTTCCGAATGTTATACTCTCATTAGTTAGTTTCGTACGAAAACGGGACTGCAACGAATACATGCCCGATTTGAAGTCTGTCATAGTTAGAGAGCAAAATATACTAAACAGACACACGTCACTATGATTTTGCAGTACAAGGAAATAAATAAAATCACAACAGGCGAAAATGTTGGAAAGTTTCATGGTAACAAAAAGCAAGGGTATTTTATTTCGGCTTTGTGTTTTAGGCGTCTAGTAGGAGTTTCCTTTCGTAATGGTTTCCTTTCTCTTGAAACTGATCGTGTGCGGCATTTTTGCTTAATAATACGTCTTACAGCTGGGGTACAGAAGAGAGCAGATGTGTGCTAACTTGTGTCAGTGCACCTTTGTCCTGATAAAATGTGAAGAGTGTTGCTGAAGGGTTAAGGTAGGGGGGTGGAAAGGTGCAGATATTTTAAAATTTTATTTGGTTTGCCACGTGTTGTACGCATAAGGATAGGGCATGAAGGTGTACTTAAAAAATTTTTCCAATTTGATCTCTCAAATTTAGAATAAAGGAGCGATGAAAACACCGGAGCCAGCATTAGTAAGTAAAAGATTCCATTTTTAGTTTCTTTCATCTCGAAGCTTTCGTTAGAGGCGCATATGAAGTGGCGTGTAGAAAAAGGGAATGCAGTTATGTTCCGGAATAATAATAATATAGTCTCTAAGTAACGTCAAATTCGACTTAAGTAACTAACTCAAAGCGAGGCTGAAAACGACTGTTGGGCCTTTGCTAGCAATAACTGCTCAGTAGCAACGAACATTTATTTAAAGTTGCATGGTGCAATTGTAATCATAGAGGAAAACGTGCTTTGTAGCAACATCAGTAGTTTTGTGTAAAAGTTAGTGGAAGTTTAGATTGTGTACTTTGTCTGGGCTTCAAGCTCCACTCTGATCTGGCGTAACTTGGTCCAGAGCATATATGTAGACGACTTTACTGAACCAGTGACTTATCCTTCTTAAGTATGGTTATTCGTGTTTCTGTTGCTATTTTGTGTGCCGTTTCTTTCGATAATCGCCGTCTTAATAGCCCATGAACAACGAGGGCAACTTTGGGCTTGTTTCTAGAAAAGCTCGCTACTGCCAATCGTTCTTTGGTATTTTGAGATACTGTAACTAATGCATGTTCTCGTGTTACCAAAACACTGGTACTTGTGACAAATCATTAAATACGTTTGAGATTGCAGTTAGAATGTATTAAAAAAGAAAACCATTGTCAGGGTGCAAGATACAGGCCGTCGAGTAATAATTTTTCGGAGTGGTCAATGCTGCTAGAAAAAGTTTGAATACATGGAAAGATCTTTTGCTGGAAAATTGCTGGGTTAAAAATGTAGTGTAAACTGGAAAGCTCAAAAAACAATTCCAAAAGCTGGATTGTAGGATTTCAAGACAGCAAGTGGTGGGTGGTAATAAAAGATAGTTCGGTTTTGAAGCTGATGCAAGTGCACGTCAGACGCAGTTAGTCTTTTCGGTACTTTTTCAGATACCCCCCCCCCCACTATTGTTCAAAACTGCACTGAAAATGAGTAACCCCACCACCTTTTCCAGATACCCAACCCTAACCCTAGCCCTGTAGAAAAGGTGGTTGGGGATTCTGTCTCTGAATGAGGTGGTGGTGGTGGTGGTGGTGGGGGGTTATCTGGAAAAGTGCCGGCTTTTCATTACTTTGATCGAAGCCATTGGCGCATTCTTGATTTCAAGCTTTTGAAAAACTTTGTGCGGATTGGCATGTTACAAAACCAGTTTTTGCTAAGTTTACTTGTTATCGAACAATATTTAATTGATGGTTTGATTAGTAATTTTATTTTAATTTTGGTTGCAAAGTTAAGGGGTCGTCCTGCTTTTGTGCTATGTGTTGGGACATTCTTCACGTATATTTGTTAAGTGGTCTTGCAGTCTATAGAGAAATGATGACCAACTTGTCTGAGATTCAAGGTCTCACCGTGAAATCGTGCTGACTACATCATATCACCATCCATCGTCTGATCTCTTGACTACAAGAACATGGTATTTTTATTTGTAATACAGTTGTAAACATTCCATAACGCTTCACTCTTCTTGAAGCATTGGAATGTACAGATATTTATTGTTGTTCGAACATCATTATCAAGAGCCACCAAGTGTTTTTTATTCAATTAATCATCGCCGAGTTCTTGGCACCATGATTCATGATTTTAATTGGAATCTGGTCCATTTGAGATAGCAGGTTTTACTTGAAACGGGGGCTCCAATATCTAGAATCAAGGAAAGAATGTCTTTGTTTTTTTGGAACACTACTATTTATTAAACTGAATATATTTTGCAAAACGTTTAGTAGGCTCTGAAGTTTAAAACAATCAAGATCATTACTGAAGGTGGCACAACTTGAGACAGAAAGTGAGGACTTCTAGTTAGATTTGGAAAATTGTCTATTGTGGTAGCTTGAAGTGGATCGAAAAAGCGTTTTAGGTCAAAATTGTGGAAATATGGTTATTAATTTTTAAAAGTTAAACCGATCGTTGATGGATAACAGGACAAAAAATGTTTTTACATTTCCTGAATAGACGATGATATTCGCTGTTTGTAATTTGCGATTAATCAACCGTTAATCGAGCATTCGAGTAATCGATAAATGCACAAATAGCCGAGAAAAACGGTCTAAGGTAATAATCGATCCGATGGCTAGTCATTTATCAACAACATGTATTTTGAGTCCAGCGATCGTGACTGAAATAATTTTTACTTCTTTTTGTCTTCCCAGAACATGAGCCAAATAAAAGTGAAACTCGCGAAGGTAAGTCTTCCCTTTATGCGATTATTATCAATACGTAATTACTTGTATTTGGTAATATCTGCCATATGATGCAACAACTGAAACCTGTTAAACCTAAGCCGCGTGTCATAAAAGTAAGCGATACTAACCATTTATCAACCAGAGATGAAAGCAAAATCAGGGAGACTGACAACGTTTCTTTTTGTGACATGACTTCATCAGTTCTACGACATTTGACTTGTAGCAGCTTGACAAAATCAGGCACCAATTTGCAAAGACATTAAGTAGTGATAACAGGGTCGTGATATAATGCTAGGGTATATACCAACCTAGAATTGCCAAGTTGTACTATTATAGATATTTTCTTGCAAAGATGTACTTTCCTAGAATCCCGTTGTGAGAGTAGATACTAGTACCCTAACCCCAAACCCTAATCTGATTCTAGAATAGTACATCAATGGTTAAAAAATGCTACTAGGAAAGTACATCTCCTTGATACCAATCCATCTTGCTTCATAGCACACGTTAGCCATCTATAGAAGGACGACTTCGGTTGTTACCGTATTATTTAATGAAGGAACCGTTTTACATCATTTGTTGTGAGAGGATGGAGAAGCTATGAATTGGGGGTTGTACATATCAGGCGAGTGATTTAGTCTTTTTGAAGTGGGAATGATTCGAGGCAATGTTTTACCGATTGACAGCAGCATACTCGCGAACTGCACCACTATAGTAGCATTGTCAGCAAGGAGAGCAGCATGCTTTTTTGGTAATAATGGAGAACTCCCCCTCGGAACTGCGAATTAACACCACCGATCTGATACCAGTATGCAAATTCCCTCGAATCGTGACTGTTTGCTCTACAGCAAGGCAAAAGCTGCGTTGCATGATCCTGCTGGCGTGAGTATCCTATGTAAGAAGTTTAGGCTTTCCTGCAGATCCAATCGGCGGACAATTTAGAAGCCGAGCACCATAAGGGGGGGGGCGTGGTTTGAGGGAATTGTCAGTACGATAAGTTAGGGAGAGAAAGGTCTGTGGGTCCCAAGGTTAATGTTTGACGTTCAGTTTACGGTTAACGAACGAATGGTTTACTTGGCATTTTAGCGTAACAGGATGTTCAGGCTTGTCGTCGCGGTGACCCCAGATAATAAATCAAGACGCCCCCACCCCTTGCTTCATGGTTACATATGAAATAGATTCGAAATTTGTTAACAGATATTTGAAATGTTTATGTCATGTCTTGTTGAAATGCCTCTGTTGTGCGTTTTAAATATCGGACATACGTAAGGTCGTGTAGCTCGAACTTACGATCGATCTGAAGCAGGGCGATCTAAATATTAGTTACGGAGATCGCCCTGATCTGAAATAATGTAAACTCTGAGCATAGTTAATGATTCTCAAGACATGTAATTTCTAGAATTTGTTTCGAAACAGTGACAAATTTATGATCCTCTAATCAATCCGTACCGACCCCTAGTTTCAAACCCATTGTTTACAAAGACCTTAAGGAGATCAAGGAACCAACGCATTACAAACATACAAATTGCTATTGGAACACACCAACCTTAGCTCCCTACTCGGCAATCTAAAAAGAAGCCAAACGTGTCACCTAATAACTCTTTACCCTGATTTCCTGAATTGGCATCTACTCTACAGATAGTTGTAACAAAAGTAGACTACTATTGCCGGTGTATGGGGTAACTGAAGGGCCAAGGTTCACTTCGTAATCCACGAAGGGAAAGGAATCACTCAATTATATCTTGTGATAATTTTATGTGCTTCGGAGATTCAATTGCACGTTCCCCGTTCATACACCTCACATTAGAACTTGCACGTGGTCATTGGTGGTTTTAATCATGTCAGAGAAATGATGACCAACTTGTCTGAGATTCAAGGTCTCACCGTGAAATCGTGCTGACTACATCATATCACCATCCA
>JAAAKL020009383.1:0-15140 GCA_010016065.2 Carybdea cf. marsupialis auct. non (Linnaeus, 1758)
GACTAAAACAGCTTCTACCGTTCAACTCAAATAGCTTCTACCGTTCGACTCAAACAGCTTCTACCGTTCGACTCAAATAGCTTCTACCGTTTGACTCAAATAGCTTCTACCGTTCGACTAAAACAGCTTCTACCGTTCAACTCAAATAGCTTCTACCGTTCGACTCAAACAGCTTCTACCGTTCGACTCAAACAGCTTCTACCGTTCGACTCAAACAGCTTCTACCTTTCGACTCAAATAGATCCTACCGTTTTGGTTACGCTTTTTGTACTGTCCATATCAATTTAAAGACGAATTAAGATGATTCTATCATGGGTTTATAGAAATCTTCCTTAAATAACATGATTTTAGATTTGCAAATAGCAAAGATTTATCAGCATTAGGGAAAGCTGTTATGATGAGGCCATCTATTACCAATCGAAGTTATGTCTTTAGGTCTTCATACAAATATTGTCAGGAAGAGATAAAGAAGTGAACTATCAATCTCATTCTCTGGAATCCATGACAACTGCTAGTGATATTTGTCCTGTAGCCGGAGATCGACATATATATCAAAGCAGGTAGTGGTTGTTTCCACTAATTTTAACCAAATATAATCTGATCGAATATCATGTATTAAAATATAAATACTATATAGGTTGTAAGCATGCTCTTGCTATTTGATGTGTCATGAGGCTGTTTTGTCAGATACACTCTCTTTTCACAAGAAGGAATATTTGAAATGAGGTTGGTTTCTCTTGACATTTCATCCGTTTTTAGGCTGAAATGTCCTTAATCTGCTCTTGATATAGATACTGTTTCACTGGGAAGCTTTTTTGCTTATCATGGAGAGAAAGGGGGAAAGGTAGGCCTTTGTTACATATTCAAGCCACCACATACAATGTAAACAAAGTGAAGATGTGCCCATAATTATCAGATACTGACAATTTATGTTGGGAACTACTGTATAAATTTCCGTAAGACCTTAGTGGATTGAAGTTTTTCTTTACTTGCTCATATTTTTGGCAAATTTTATGTTCTTACAAAATTATTCTTATGAAGAAAAGGGTGCAGTCAGCAGGAAAACAGGATATGGAAGGAGACCCCATAAAGGGTACGGTTCTAATTTAGCAATTAAAGAGAAAGGGGTTTGAAGTCTGAAAATGTGAGTCTGGAATGGTAGATATGTATGTCTTTCACTTCTTTTCGGATCCACTTTCTTATAAGCTTTTTAACATCTTTTAAGAAACGAAAAATAATCTAGTAGTTTATTGTATAAATGAGGTCCTCATACGGATACTCAGCAGGATGCAGCTAAGATTGTGCAGACATCAAAAGCCTCCTGTAGAATCAAGCAGAACTATCAAGCTAGTATTATTAAAAAACCGCTCTTCATAATGAAGCTAGACGATTATAAGTAAAAGTCGATTATATTACATTTAAAGAGGCAAAAGTTAGGCGAATATCCTAGTGGAACGTTCTTAATCCAATAAACAATTTCCATCTCAGGTTGATAGAGAGTGTCCTGATGATAGAAGAACGTTTCCTGAAGTATAATTCAGCAGAACTAAGACAATTAGAACTTGAAAGTCACACGGGTAGCATCTAACAGCAATATGATCCCTGACCTTATTTCCATCTAATTACAAAGTTATTATATTCAAAATACATCAATTTTTTTCGAAATGTAAAATGTCACTGATCTTAAAGCGATACTATTTTCATTTTTAGGGACCGTGTGGCTTGGCAGCAAATGTCACTTTCAACTATTAGATCTTAAGTAAAATTTGGCAGTTTCCCTCTCTAGCACAGTAGACTTTAGGATCATTTGCGTTAGAGGGGCGATTTTATGGTTAAAATTATTGGACACATTTGAATTGGAAGTTTAAAGTAAGATTTTTCTTCCCCAAACGTTGTGAATACTGATATTTTGAACTTTTATTAGCATATTTCTTCCAAATATGGGCCCTTTTGGGTTTTTTTGGGTGGGGAGGAGGGAGAGGAGGCACATCGCCGAGTGCCGATATCGACAATACTGTTGTAGGGGTCCTGTGCATTGCATTAGGCCTGTGTAGTGATATATTCCCCAAGAAACAAAAAAAATTTGTCTTTGACTTGACGCATACAGTGCGGTGTTTAGTGATTCTACTCTCGACTTATCGAGCGAAACGCACTCCTAAGTCAGCATCAAAAGTTAAGAATTTAAAATGTCTCCTTAGATAAAAACAGTTTTCTCGTTTCTTTTATATTTTTGATCAGGACTAAACTTTGAACTGGAGTGCTACTGCAACCATAAACGTATCCGTTAACGATACAGAAGCAATAGCAAGTTTTAAATATACGCAACTCGGTATTAATTCGAGTTGACTATCGGCGATTGTACTAGGTCATATTTCTAAAAAATGTTTTGGAAAAAGCATATGCCAATATGTGAAGGTTGCGCCAGGAGATAATAAAAATGTATGAGTAATCTAATGAATGAATCCGTAAGTAACATTTTTCAGACAATACGTAGCAGATGCAAGACGTAAGAGGCTGCATAGTTGATGATAGTTGATGATTCATCATATTACAAATAACAATAGACAGATGATAGACTATGAATCATAATTGATGAACGGAAGAATGTATAATTGGTGGCAGATAACTAGCTGGTAAATGTCAGATTTTAGGAAATCGGTCTTTTGACAAATTTTGCAAACTTGGTTTAAGAAGTTGCTTGGTTTTGCAAGAAATTATAGGAAGTTTTCTTTGCGTTAAATATGACATTATAAAGTCTCAAAATGAATACTATGGTCATCGTAATCATTATTATCATTATTATCATTGTGTTGATCATCATAGTCATCATCACCATCTAGCTGGAATTGTGCAAAGTTTACGAACAACCGTTTGCAACTTCACTTTGTCTTGTATTTGCTACAATTTCATACATAAAAATTTTATTCTATGTTCCTTAACAGAAGCAGTAATTTACTTTGACACGTCTGTTTACTTATTTTGTCGGTGGTTTATGTACATATCATTATATCACATCATTAGGCTAACTTCTTCCCAATAACACTAAACTAATGCTCATATAATACATATCAATGCTTGACCTTTGTATACTAAGACATGATCCCACAACTGAGTTGTATGACACCATAATGGAATACCTTGTCAGTCAAGAATTTTTTGTTGATGAAAGAAAAGGGGACATGATAGCAATCAAACTTTACTTGAAGTTTCGAAAATTTTGCAAACCAAATCCAAAGATAACGTTTTTCGTATAGAAATTTGATATTCTATTGCAAAAGGTAAAATCAGTCCCATATCCTGTTACAGAGCTAGGGAGTGTGATATAGTAGAGGATGTCATGTCCTAAGCTACAACTTTGTGAGTGACCATTTACTTCTTTCATTACTTTACACTTTCCCGGCTAAGGCACCCATTTTGATGTTGGACTCGCAGCAGAAGTTTTCAGATTGGCGGCCGAGGGTTTACTCGACCCACCAACCCTCTGCTTCCTAAACTAGTTCTTTCAATTTTAGGATACCATATGACTTAAAACTGCTATTAAAAAACGCTTTCGCTTTCTCTGTAACATCATGTATGATATAGTTTATTAAAATATTCAAGTAAAAAAATAAATCACATTCATATTGATCTTCACATTATTTGAAAACGTTGCTTAAAATAGTTTCTCTTATTTAAGCGACACATCGAAACGAGGTTATTTCAAGGTTTGATTTTGGTAGCCTCGTAGGGTTTTGGAGCAGTCACTATGACGATGGGAGCGGCTTGTTTTCTAAACGGGGATATTAAAATCCACTTCTGATTTTTTTCCTGTTATTTTAAGCTAGGATTGAAGGTTTTACTGCAGATGAGAAGTTTTTTTATTTAGAAGCACGAAGGAATTTGGTATGTTGATCAATACGAACTGAGAAAGAAGGGGTAGTCTGTGTAATGAAGTATCACTTATTGGTGTTGGTTCAACAAATCTACAATGAACGTGAAATTTCGATTCGGTATTTTACTGCTACCTAGTAAAAATGGTTACGACTCTGCTTTGTTTTTCTAGCTTATTTTCTTGTTTGTGGTCGTTATGAGCGTCACCGACATCTGTGTTGTTTGTATTTTATGTTAAGTCATGAAAGACACCATTCAAAGATTCTTACCATGCTGCATTTAACTTCACTTACGTACGCAAAGTAATTAATGATGCATAGCAAGTCTGTCCGTTTCATTCGTAGCTCTTGGCGAAGTAGGTATCAATCACATTGTTAAAAACTTTGAAGATAAACCTTTATCAATAAAGGGTTTTACCGACTTTAGTGGTAATCAGTAGCTAAGGCTTTTAAGTAAATATTGACATATTTGTTTATTACTTACTGGTATCTTTTTTCGTTGACTCTTTCTCATTTTTTTTTCTTTGTTCACATCCGAAGTTGTCCATGAAAACAACGCATATCATTCTATTGTCTAAGATATTATAATTGCAAATGCTATGTGACTACTTTACAACACTGACGCTACGCAAAAGTGGTACTGTTCATAGTTACTCTCAGTTAGACCTGCTGAGACAGTTAGGCTTTTCCTTTCTAAAATTGGGTTTGACACACTATGTCAAGGGTGCATAACAGGTTTTGCGAATTCTAGAGGAAGAGATTGACAAATAACAATATTTTTTTTACGTCCTGATGGAAAGTCTCTGTTGCTTTAAAACTGGATGTACTCGGCTCCGCTATCTTATACAGAGACATATAACCTCTGGGCAGGCCTTAACAATATCGGACATATGTGCAAGTTCCCTTAACCCCAGTGTAAAATATTGTTAGGTTAAAAAAGAGTAATTTAGTGACTTAACATGTCAGACGTCTCTGCTGCTAAGCGGAGAGGTCTAGAAAACAAATAATGATACGAATGGAGAACAATTTCATGTGGCAAGTGTACTGCGTGTTTTTTTCCTATTTTCAAAGTGTATCTAGCAAAAACGTAAATTAAATTCGTCCACGATTATAGGTCCCTACACTAATTCTGACTGTACAGGCACTAGAGGAAAGTCAAAGCATGTCATCACAGGGCTTCTAACCCGCATTCCACTCAATCGCGACGTGATGTTCTAAGAATTGAGCTATAACGATAACATCCTTGACGTTTCTCTAGACGCAGTCTAGTGAACATTGCATATGTCAAAACATCTATTTCTCCCCTTCTCTTTAGGTACGCAGTCCCTTCGTCTGGACGTAAGCTATCATCCAACGGCATCTAACAAGGTTCTGGAACAACTGTAACATTTGAGGCGCCTAAACAGTTGGTTATCAACAAGGCTTCTATCGATGTCAATAAAGATAAGCCATGACTTCCCTCCTCTAAGCTGTCTCCGTAGGGCTCCGCGAATATACAACTGAAAAAAAAGTATGCCAAATTACGCTATTCGAATGTGTGAATTGTAGGGCACTGTGTTTCAGATTGTACTATTAAAGCTTCTAGCTTTTTGATTTGACGCGTTGTGACGCCACTACTTATGGCTTATAGCTGAGGGAAAGTGATGATATCACAAATAAAAAGTTTTAGAAATAGTATGATTTGACTCCAGATATCGAAAGTCAAGTTTGCAATAGGCTGTTTCCCAAAACACCGGACCTGTAGTGTATTTAGTCTTTAAACTAGAGGCGTTTGCATCTCAAAAATCTCTAGTCAAAACTCTGGTTCCTTGGTTCGTTAAGTAAGGAACCAGCATTAGATGATAGGGTTTTGTTAGAGAGATTCAAAAGTTTGAAACCTGATATCTCCGTGTTGGGAAAGGGCATCACTCTCAATTTTGACAATTAACGTCCTCACTAATAGGGTAAAATGAAAGTTGAATTTTTTCCCCATAATTCAAAAATGTTCAAAATCGTGACGTCATACTTTCCCAGCGCAATGCACTGACGTATTTTTCTGCAAATGCTTCATATTCGTAACGGACATTACTTCTTTGTTTTATCATATGAAGGTTGTAGTACCGGGGCTTGCCTTACATTAGGAACGGTGGGGGCAGAATTTCGATTGAAGCAAAGGAGTTAAGAATCTATCTGGTGGGTAGGCCCTAACCATCGCCTGTAATTCCTGTAAGACGAAATCCTGAAAATGTCACCAATAGACCTGAAGAAGTCAGATAAACGAAACGTTATCTAAGATATAGTTTCTTTCCTTTTTTGGTGTATCATTCTCTACTTCAATAATCAACAGTTATTAGTCAATAATTACTATTTCCTGCAGGTAAGAGACTGACAATGTCAGTTGCACATCCCTGATGGGGATCGGGAATCAGGGCCGTAGTGGCCGGGAGCAGGGGGACTTTTTCAAAAAACACTATTGAGATTTAAGGCGCAGAAATCATACTAAGAAGTAAAAATTAATGAATGGTATTTTGTGCACCTCGTACGGCACTTTTTTCGATCAGAAAAACAAGCTTGAACATAATGTAAACGAAACACAATAAATCTGGATGCAAGATCAACAATGCGTGACTATCCAATTTACATTATCACAGGGTTCAGAGAGGTGTAAAATATAAATGGACTTGGGATTGTTCTTCTCAAGAAACACTTTCAAAAACACCCTGATAACAACTGCCAGCTACAAATATTAAACTTTGCATCATGGAATCAACTGTCTGCCCCGTGGCAATATTTTTTGTGGGTTAGCTCGTTTCACTGTCCTGTTTTACAACAGTACTATATTTTAGGAATTCAAAGCACAAATAGTTCATAGCAAGTCTGTGACACTTGAAAAGATTTGCTCCCGATTTTGGATGTCGTGGCAATGCCTCAAAGTTTTAACAAGGACGCCTTGACATAGGGATGGAAAGCATGACTTTCTCTGCAGCAGAAACTACATAACTGTTAGGAGCGTCCAGTAGGGAGGTACCGTAGTGACAAAATCAAAGATTAATGCTGTGAATTTTATCTGCAATTTTTGCATAGTCGAAGGTTTTGATGACAAACAAACAAAGGAAATGACAATGTGGTTTCTCATTCTAGGCTATTATACCATCCAAGTGAATGCAGCCCCCCAGAACCTAGGTGATTACTTATTTCTCCATTCTCAAGTAAGGTCTCCTATTCAGCTTCTCCTACTGTTTATGAACAAGATTAAGCCCAAACCAGTGTTTTATGCTTGTAATCGTTGAGTGTGTCGTGGAGGCTGATGACACTGCTAATCTTGGGTTGGTCACGAGACTGAATCGTCCCTGAATCGGCCCGACATATCGTAGCGCGTAAATCAGCCTTTAGTCTACGTACTCACAAGGCAAGTATATTGAAGTTCTACATTTGAAAATCTATACTTCCAATGCCAGCCGAAAACAAATAAAACTTGTCATGTTAGTCCATAGAGTCTGCAACAGTAACCCCAGTTATTGCCTCCATCCACCCTCACCGCCTAGCAGTGGAGTTATTGAAGTAGTGTCAAGCCGCAGATTCTATAACATATGTTAAAGAATCGGTGGTCAAGCAATATTATGACAATGAAAATGTAACTCCTTTAGGCGATGAGAGGCTATTACATAATGGTAGCGCAGCTACACTAAAGCAAGAGATAAGAGGTTTCCTTTCTACAGTTTAGTGATTTTTCTCAAGAGTAGGTAACGGCTCTGTCAGAGTAATCAAATCTGCATCCCCACGAAATACCGTATGTCGCTAAAAACACAATTTGATCTGCTTTTCATTCCACCAGATGGTAGTGCTGTCGTTTCAAATATCTCCCCTTTCTTTGCATTTGTTGAAATCAAATCAATTAGAGTTACTTTTGTTAATCTTGAAAGCGGAGGGCTCTATCACGCCCGAGTGATGCGTTTGCTATTTTTACCTCTTACATAGCATAACAAATATGCAAACGTCTCGTTACAGTGTTTATTGTTTGAGTAAGCAGAACTGACATGCTTCCTATCATAAAATAATCATACATGCCTAGAAGAGTAGAAAAATATTATCACCTCAGAACTTTTACCGGAAAAATGGCTCCAATGGAATGGGTTCATCGGCTGCAACCTGGTGTGTCTTGTGTATCATTTGCTCTAATACGACATTTCTCAACTCGAAACAATTATTTATTGATATATGATAACCAAAGCATTCCATCAACTATCAGAGCTCTTACAATATAATTTCTTCTTGTGATCCAAGATTTCATGTTCCCTGTAGCCTCAGGTCTATTTCATAGTTAACGTAACGACGCCTGCTTTTTCATTAAAACAGTACGAGTATATGGAAAAAGTGAAACCATTTCACACTTATAGGTTTTAATGTAGTTTAGTTTGATAGTGAGGTGCCATAGTTCCTATATCAATGATGGAAATCATTTAGCTCTGCATTCAACGAAATACTATTCACACAAACACGGTTAAATGATCATATAGTTAGCAAAGGTTGCTGCTGACTCACGTTATCTAGACTATCAGATACTGTCCGATTACCGTTACCTCAAAAATTCATCTAGTTGGACACTTACAGCCAAGAATGGAAGAGCGAGCTTTTCTCCGTTGCAAAGTAATCTTTTGTTTTCGTGAGAAAACATCTCGAAGGAACGGTCTGAGCTTTTAATTACAGGGCAGCCGACCTTCTGAAAATCACCGTTCATTAAGGAATATTACAGAACTACAAATATGAGATTGAAGAGTTGGTTGGCACTACAAAATTTGTAGATAACCTTGAATAGCGGAATCATATGTGTACCAGAGACGAGTTTCGTTGCACTCTCATCAGTCTGGTTCCGTGCAAAGAACGATATTAAAAAGAACAATCCAATTTATCATAACTGACAACAAAGAAAAGGATCGAACTCAAAACAAAACGACCTATGATTGAACAATAAAGAAACAAAAGAAAAAGCGCGCAGATCTTAAACAATCCCAATGGAAACACAAATTCCTTCCGTTAGGATAAATAGGATTGTTCTTTTTAATATCGTTCTTTGCACGGAACCAGACTGATGAGAGTGCAACGAAACGCGTCTCTAATACACATATGATAATGCTATTAAATGTTATCCACAAAGAAGAGATTGGACACAAAGAAGAGACTATAAAAAGTAGAACTCCTAAATAACTTTTACAGGTTAACTTAATTACCAAACTTTGTGTTTACGTTTTTCTTCGGCATCATGGTTGCCTTTACCTTAAGAAACGGAATTGAGACTATTGATATTATAACAGAGAAGGTAAAAAGCGACCTAGAAACTCCATTTTGTAGTTTCTTAGACCTGAAACTATACAAAAAGATGGTATGGTCAACATGAAATTTGGGTAACATTAGCTTGCTGACGTATTAATAGAAGCATGTATCTAGTATCTACATTAATCGAGTCTACAAAAGTTAAAAACTAAAGATTATTACAATTACGGAGCAGCATGATGGATAGTTAGATGCCCTTCAGTATCACATAATATCTATTTAATGACAAGTAGAATATTGAACGTTTTGCAGCAGCTGCTATGGGCTCCCTGTGGGCACTGACCACACGATTTTGGATCTGATTATGAATCGGTCCTCGATGTTGATTTTTCAGAGTTTAGAATTTCATAAATGAATATGACTGGGAGCTTATTGTAAAAAAGTCAAGGTACTTTTAGTTACTATCTACTATGTGGTTAGCAAAATATTACAGAGTCAGTGTCTTTTCCTTGGTACGATCTTGCAGTTTAAAAGGGTAAATTTCATGGCTACCAAAATGCTGTTATTCAGTTTAACGAGTACAATAGATAACATCAATCCACACACATATATCGTACCTATGTCAAGTGGAGGAGTGATATAAAGGCTTAGTCATGGAGGGGCATACTATCACTTATGGATTGTGAAGCCAAATTAGAAGATTTAAACATTGAATAACTTGACAACAGTGATTCGATTGTAAAATCCTTTGTATCTCTTTGGAATTAATTACATCAAAATAAACCTTGTGGCAACTAAATCAAGGGGAGGTTAAAAATCACATATTCAACAAGTTTACACATGTTGCTGCTCTCTGTAAACTATGACTGCTTAAAAATAGCCGGGATTAGAACTTGTGTTAATAAATGGTCATGATCAATGACACTGAGCGTAGAGGATGTTACGTGGTAGAGAATCAAATGTCCTTAGTCATGGAATGTTGAGATAAAGTTGCCAGTCTACTCCTAGCCACCTTCCTCAGCTAACTTATGCCAGATACGCATATTCCTACAGGGCTGTAGGAGGAGTTTCAGATCGGCTATCGAGGATGTACTCGAAGCACTAAACCTCTCTTGGACAGACCAACTCCATCCTCAATGGTAGTGCTCTGTAATTTGTGCACTGTTATCCTACAATTTGACACAACAGCTTTTCTACAACTTCATCATTTTCTCCAAGTCCGACTCTTATCAATCGTGTAACTTAGTCTGCCCTTGATATTGAGAGTGTTGTTATTGATTAATTCTGAAAATGAGGCTAGAAAGGCCCCAAGAAACAACTCAGCCATAGTCACTTACAGCAAGAAATAGCAGAAATAAGAAAAAAAGGAGGCGGAAGAAGAAAAAGAAGAGAGAGAAAGAGACAAGATCTTGTTTTCGAGGATGGAGGACAAAAGGCAAGAACCATCACAAGAGCCAACGAAGTTACTTTCCTTTGATTTGTCGCTAACACATGTATTGCACAGATAGGATCCCGTTACGCTCAGGTCAAATGTAAACCACTACATATTCCTGCGTTAATTGGATGGGATTTTGAGTATGTCTCCTATGCCTAGGATCTAAACCTGCTTTTTCAATCGCCAAGTACGGCAAAAACTCTGGATTGGTACATATAAAAATATTTTACAGCTATTACCTGCAACGTGCATATGATGGCATGTCTTTCGTTTGGGATTACGGTAACCTTGCAGTTATCATTTTTGTAACTCTATCTTAAATACAGCCTGAAATAAGTAATTCATGAAGAAACAGTTTTTACATTTGATTAAGGAAGCTTTTAGAGCCACATGGTGAATAACGAAATGGTGAATGACTTCCCTCAGCACATGTTGTGCTTTATAGCCAACGTTGACCTGTATGTAGCTGACGTACTATTAGGCCCCGTTCAACTGTGTAGAATTCCTTCCGAAGTGGTTATCTAGTATCAATCCAAGGGATGCAAAACTGTTTTAAACTCTGTACTCCCACACTAAATCAACTTAATTATCAATTCACTGTTTATCTTCTATACTTTTCAGCCTCAAAGTTTGTATTAAAGATACTTAGCTACTTAAGCTTGTTTCAATAAGATTCTGAAACAACGTGTTCCGATGAATTCTAAACAGAATCCCATTTAAGAAAACGTGGGGAATCGATGTCGTAGAAACAGAAGGATTGGAATATCGGTTGTTACAGAAGCACGAAATCTCGTCCCGATGAAATGTTTTTTGTCAGCAACTCCAGTTTTCAGTTTGAAGCTCCTGGGAATAGCTATCGTTTCGCTTCCGATTTGTTTTAATTTGCCTGTTTAACTGCATGTTACCGTTGGATACCTTGCGTATTTGCTTCACGAACCTCTAGAAACGTACTTGTCTCTTTGTTCTTAGTTTTTCTTATCATATGATTTACTTAAAGAATTTAGCTGTGCATAGGCTTTAGCTACTGTTTTAAGGGGTCACTGTTTGACATTAAAAACTCAACGTAAACTTAAAATGAGATCTAACATGTCGATGGCATGGACCCTTTTTTACCAGGAAAGCCATTTTTTCCCCAAAATTATTGTGGAAAATCAACTATCAAAGTTTTTACAAATCTCTCTAACTACCGGTTCCACGTTTACATCTGCAAAAGGCCACAAAGAAATACTGCAAATTTTGCCTAGTCCACCAAATTATGAACTGGTTTCAGGTAATAAGATTTCTGCGATCATCTGACAATCTATGCACGAACATGGAAAAAACTTCTCAGTAGCCCGCCTTAAACTGCTGTTTTTGAGCATAGCAAGACTACTGAACACAATGTTTCCTTCGACGATATTGATATTTTGTCTCCCTGTTCTTCTAGTTCAAAACTTTCTAGCCAGGGAAGTCTACTTATTTCCAAAATTAGATGCACGTTGAATAGCCAAGAGATTGCATTTCCTCTTCTATTGTTTTAATTCTTTACTTGTGTTGACTTTAACTTTATTGCAATTTTCATACACTTAATTGTTTTAGTATGTTGATGATTCCCTTGAGATCCGTTTGGTTTTGATTTAGTTTGTAAAATGTTCAATTTTCTACGTTAATGGTGCAAATTAGCATAAAAGATTAAGAGTATAAAATGTGTATCAAACTAAATTAAATACCCTGGAATGTCATATTTCTGATCGGATGAAGATTTTTAGTCGGAGTTTCTATTGCCACTTTGTTTTGATGGGAATGCCTCAAACTTTGAAACGGTTTATCTCGACTTCTATTCAAGATATCGTTCTCAAATTTTGACTGACTTTCTTTATGAAGAAGACAAATTCAGTCATCGCAAAATAATAAAATATCGATTTTCAAACACTTAAGAAGAACGGCTTGAAAGTATAATGGCAAGTAAGTTGCTAAATATGTAGATAAAATACTTCCCAAATGTCCGTTTCAAGACCGAGAAAGCTCATAAAGATTGAAAGGATAGGTTAAATAAATGATAAAAATCATAAAAGCTACGAGTCTGTCTCGCCATTATCATAATTACGCTGAAGGAAATGGTAAATGACCAAGGATGCTGTATTAGAGTAGGTGGCATTGAAGGCTAAGAAATTGATGATGACAACTTTTTATCAAGTTGCTATTACTGTTTACATTGATAACAAGCTATTCAATTATAGAACACTCGGACATTGTTAGATGATTTGTGAATACTACATCTTACATAAGCTTCCAGTGAAGGTCTTTAACTCATAAGACATAAATTTCCTACAAAGGCAATTAAGCCCAGTCACAGATAAGCTTCATAATTCACAGATTTTTGTCTACTTTAGGATTCAAAAGAGATTTTTTCTAATGATATTGTGCGCTAGACAGCTGGACCAAGAAGCAATTAATATTATTTTGATTCAGGGAATACCTTCTGCGGGATAACCACGCGCGTAGAATTCCCTGTATAGTTCCTAGAAACACTAAATGGATTGCGTGTTTCCAAACATCCCAATACAATTGACTATCGATCTGTTGGGCGCATCTACATGTTAAGTAATGGTTTGAAGGGTATTATTGATATACATCTGACACATAAGTGAATATTACATCATAGTATTTTCACCGCGTGTTGCAGTGAAACCAATACTATACAGGGAATTTAAACATTAAAAGGACATTTGAATGGACATTGAATTTGAAGCATTTCTTGAATGGGTCACCCCCTTGTAAAAATTCCCCTTGTAAAAAATGGTCACCCGCGATTTTGTAAAAATTTCCTGCACCGTGACATTCTTGTGGTACATATTGCCATTCATAAGGCATTCTCAGACATTTTCATGATAAGAGTAGTCACCGAAAGTCACCGCAAGTCACAGTCGCAAGTCACCCCACCTTGAATTTTAAATATGGCTCTTAAGTTTTTAACATCGCTCCTTGGTTTTAGCAAAACATTTGACCCATTGTATGTTCCGTCTTTAATTTTATATTTTCTTATTGTTTAAAAGGGTATGGACATCAAACTGTCCTTAAATGAACCTGCCCTGTGACATTCCTAAGGCATTCTCAGATATTTTCCGGCAAAATATCCAGTGGCTTAGAATTGCTGAAAATCTTTATTTCTACCATAAAATACACTTCATTCTAAGCAAATCTTAGGTGCAAAAGAGTTATAGGCCCTTAATTTAGGGGTCTGGCTTCTTCTTAATGGCTAAGGACTGCTAAAAATCTTTGTTTCAAGCATAAAATGCATCACATTCTAAACAAATCGTAGGTACAAAAAGATTTGTGTGAATTTGATTTAGGGGCTGTCTTGTAATGGCTAAGGACTTTTAAAGATCTCTCTATACCATAAAATACACTTCATTCTAAAACAAATGTAGGCACAAAAAGACTTATAGGCTCTTAATTTAGGGGTTGGACTTTCTTGAAATGGCTAACGACTGCTAAAAATATTTATTCCTACAATAAAATACACTTCATTCTAATCAAATCGTAAGTAAATAAAATAATAGGCCCTTAACTTAGGGGTTTGTCTGTCCCGTAATGGCTAAGGACTGCTATAAATCCTTATATCAACCATGAAATACCCCTCATTCTAAACAATTCATAGGTATAAAAAGACTTCTGTGTATTCCACTTTCTCCCCAGGTAGTTTATAGGATTTTAATCTGGATATTAGTTAAAATAGAGCTCAAAATCCCCATGTAACTACTTTATGGGGTCTATTGAATGGGCTTTTAGCCCTTTTATGATTACAGTAATAGAGGCTGAAAGTAACAGGTCTGATTTAAACAAGGTGCTACTTTCAAACTCACTTGCACTTAGTGAAGCTTGGTCTCACATCGTATGAGGACTTTGTTCATTTCAGCACCGAATCAAAACTTATCTCGTTTTTGTTACTCTTAAGTACGCAGCCATTTGGCAAATTCTTCATTTGGACTTTGTAAGTTGCTGCGTGATGTCATTCCACAGCCTTACTTTGAAATCCTACGTGATGTGTACATCTCGTTTTTGCATCTAGTCGATTCACAGTTTGGACTGAAATCGCTTTGGCACAAAATCAAGAGTTAACAATGGGATGCTTTCACAGAGCTCTCTTTGGTCCGGTCTCAAACGCCGCTAGTTTCAAGCCCACCAGGGGCAAAAAACAGTTAGCCCATTTTTGGTGTCACAAATATAAAAAGCCAAATTTAGTCTCTAATTTCCTCTGTAGTGGGATTCAATTGGTCCAGAGACTTAAGGATTTAATTCTTGAACCGATCGGAACCACAAGTTTTCGAGCCCAAGGCCCCGTTTTTTGAGTGCAACGAATCTATTAGTATTTTGATCTGGCAAGATCAAAAGTATGCAAATTCCTGTAGTTCCTTTTGTTTTTGAGTGACTGCAAATATTCCAGTCCCATGCGATTGAAATAAAACTGATTTTTATCCACTTCTTTAGCGTTATTATTGACCGTGAGATTTTTTTTACCCTTTTTGTTACCCCTTTAAGTTTTTCCCATCTTTAGTCGGAAACTTACGGGCATAAATTTCAAGCCAGTGAGAGATAAAGCTTTT
>JAAAKL020009384.1:0-15136 GCA_010016065.2 Carybdea cf. marsupialis auct. non (Linnaeus, 1758)
AGCATGTGCGACTTGAGAGGCAGCCCAACATGGAACCAGTAACAGTTTGGGAGGGTTCAGGGCCCTGGGCAGAATATTGTTATGGGAGGGGGGGGGTGTCACAAGGACTTCCTAGTCACGATATTTGTCAAAATAAGGAAATAATGTCGCAAAGAGCAGCAAGCAGCAGCGATTTACTTTGTTTACAAACGTAGAGACAGAAATTATTTTTTATATGTCCAAAACTATCCAGTGAAGACGTAAATAAAAATAGACTATCCTTATTTTTGTTAGCTTGGACCTGGTATTTTCATGATACGACCCTATGATGATGGTAGTAAGTACATCTTGGATAGGATTTCTTATGAAGATGCAGAGGGGTATCTCAATACCAGAATATTTTATGGGTTTTTGTTAAAACTACAAGGCAACAGGCGAGAGTGTAGAAGATTTCTTGTGAGTGCTTTACCCATTGGGGAGGAGCTGCACATTGATCCGTCGACAATGGTTTCTTCTGCCTCTGTCACCATACTACTAATGAGCTGTTGATTTCATGAATGGCCTGCTCGTCTAATCGTTATGAAGGTGCTTTTGCATACTCATGGAACTGGGGACAACCCTACTACACGTCCTATTACGTAATAGCTGTTTAATCAATGTTTTAGAGTTAACATCGGGGCTCATTATAATCACCAGAATAGTTAGTCAAATTTTCTGATCCTAACACTCTGAAGTGGGCAACAAGGCAAACCTCTTAATCTTTGAAATATGTGTTCTGCTTCAAAAAATTATTCTGTGACATCACGATTGAAATTGGGTTTCTACCAACCAGGTACGCATTCCTTTTCTTTATGTTGACCACTGCAGTTGTCAACATATTTCATATCGCCCTTAAATGCAAATGATCTGGCACTTTTCTATATATCATTATCTTTAAATTTCCCAACAAGTTGCAATAAAAAAATGACATCTGGATTACAAAAGTATAGAGAATGATGCGTCGTTATTACTTGAATTTGTCCATAGCATACCTCGAAACTTTCAGATAATTTAAAGAACAATTTTAATCCCACTGATAATACTACTACTTTACTTCATTGACATGGCCTAATGTACATTCAGGCTAATTACAACATAGGCCCTACGGATAACAAAAATATGTCGTTGGTGGAAATGAAGCCTTCCTCTCCACCAATTTTTTATGCCATACACTGCATATTAAGTTTCTTTTATTTTCTTCCGAAGCCTGGCCGATCTGTCACATTGAAAGTGGAAGTGCAGCCAATAGAATGCTTTTACAACTTTCATAGTTCTCCCTAACACATTTTCTACCTTGTAAACAATGGTCTTGATAACAGTAGAAAGAGTGTTAAGGTTAGATATTGACAAGGAGTATGTGCTTATATTATTTACTTCCTGTATTCCATCCAGTTTGTTTCTTGGAAAAAATACATCCATAGACGAAACAAAGGCCGTTAATACTCCAAGATCTTCACAAATGAACAAGCTTAAATACCCAGCCACAAGTTTCAAGAAAAGATCATTGATTCTATAAAAACGATAGAACCGTTTAACGATAGATAAATTGATAGATAAATCAGAATGGTAAGGTATTTATTATTTTTCAACTATATATCTTGGACTTTTGATATAGAAAAAATGAGATGGATGAGAAAGCTCTATTCGTACGACGCTTAATAGAACCTACAACGTCATAAATACACATGCGACAGATCATATAGTGGAATAACTATGATTTGAATGTGTAAGGCCGCGTCGGTCTAAGCCGGGAAATCTTTAGATTGTGTCACGCAGACAGGACACTTTCGTCTTTAGTTATATAGAAATCAACGGCTCATTCCTCTGGGCACTTTCCACCGGGTTACAAATGGTTTACAAAACGTTCGTACATGGAAACACAATTGGGAAGAATGTACATCTCAGGCAAACTCCCTTTGGTGGCATAAATCCGGTTTAAAATGTTTGATGTGAGCTGCTTCCCAAACTACCGGTACCATGGTGGTTTCCTGATCTGGGCTGTTGTAGAACGGAAAACTACTTTCTAGAAAAATACTTTAAGCATCAGAGGCTTAGAGGGGAGGCGTTAGACGACAGGTGTATCGCATTCCTTCGTGCGTGCTGTTGATTTCCTGCAACTCTGTGTTGGTCTATCGGCAATGTCCAGTTTGAGGATCACACTCAGAACGTGCTCACGTATCCTTTCGGCCAATGCATCGTGTTCCGCAACGACACTTAAATTGATGTACAACGTTACTCTTTTTCAAAATTTGGCCGGACGTCTTTCTGTACTGGAGTGGATATATTCTTGCTCATCATGATCAAGCGGCCGTCTCAGGCTATTTTATTGTCGTGCTGCTTCTTTATACGTCTTTATTGCCTCAGTTTTTTCCCAATCCAAAGTAAATGAGGACCAAAAAGGCACCTCTGTGGTCCCAACTTCCACAAGGTAGAAACTTTCGCATGTTGAATTTAAGACATCTCTATATGACTTGATGGAGATATTCATTGTCAGTCAACAACTTTGTGATGTGCTCGAGCACAGTAAGGAGAGTTGATGTAGAGCAAATGCTTAGGATACTGCTTTGGGAACACTACTTGTGTGAACTAAGTCATAAATGTGTTATCACAAGAGCATTAGGAGTTACCTGTTGTCCCCTGATACGTAAAAATCATAAATAATGGACCACGCCAAAAAAGACCTGAAAATCTGTGTTGCAACCAAAGAAATATTGTCTTCCTTGGTGTAAATTTTGTTGATATTGTCTATCGGAAAAACGTAAAACAATTCTCATTTCAGTTGTTCGCGACGTGCGTCATTGTAACAACATAATTTATGTTAAGAGCAAAAACAACGAACCAGATGGAACAATCATCGTGCAATAACCCCCTTGCTCAACGTTTGTGCTCAGGTTTAGTGCTACGAGATTATATAATGCATCTCGTCGCCCGAATCAAGCACAAAGATCGCGAATGCTACATGTTATCGGTCAAATTCAAGAATTGCAATTAATCGTTTGTAGCCTAAACTTTATCTTAAAAAAGGCAAATAATGAGTTTTTAATGCTTTCAAAAATAATGTCTGCATTAATTTTAGACTAGCAAGCAAGTCACCCCTATCCATAGATGCCCCACGTTTATTATTACAAGACTGCCTTATGCTGCTTACAAAGAAAGCCCTCTGACGGCATATTCAATTGATGGGTAGCCAAGCTCGTCAACTAAGAAGGCAGATAGAAGGATAACAGTTTGCAAGGTAATATAATTTCTCCACTATTTTATCTCCCAACTCTTTTGTGTATCTGATTTCCCTTCTTGCAAGGTCACTAGAATCGAATATGATGTGTGGTTTGGGGTCTCAATTAATACCAGGCTTAGCTCTCGGCTTACTCGTCTGTTGAAGGTCAGGAAATGTTGATTATTGCCATGTGGATTTAGTCAGATCTGTAGATCATTTAGCAAATAGCAATGTCTATGTTAAAAGAGATAACAAGGCGATGTGGTCGGATAAAGGACACATTTGTCAGCATCGAAATATACACAAAAGACTTTCTGTTTTAGGGATGAGGATCTGTTGTAAGAAGGATTGTTTAACAGAACAGGGGGAGTGAGGTGTTTCGATCAATGAAATACTGGCTGGTAAGAAACACAGTTGTCTTCACATTTAAAATGCCCACCAGTTAATATTCGGAAAGGATAGAAAGAACTAATTAAAATTTTCTTTGATATAAGTACCTTAATGACTCTTTTCCAAACAACTCAATTTAATTGTTAGTAACATGGTTTTCAGGTGGGAACATTACTTTTTAAAATAAAGTGGTTACAGAAGCCACCTACAACAATTTCTCAACATTTCCACATTCCAATGAAAAGTGAAAATTATGCCATTAAAAAGGAGCTTATAGCATTTAAGGATACAAAATATCTGGCAAATTTTTATGTGCTAGCTGAGCCACTTTATATGTTACAAAAGTATTTTACTATAGTATTAAAATATACCTATTTTTTATTTATTGCGTATTGACTATCTCTCTTTCCATAAATATATGTTTATTTTATACTTTCTATGATCAAATACAGGTAGATTAATAGCAATATGCTGATATTTGAATGTCTTTTCTTGATATTTTTTACTCGTAGCATTACAATAACACCTCTAAAAAGCTAGATATTCCGCCAAAAATGGATGGTAGAGAGAAGATTAACTAAGGGAATGAATTCCAAGAAGACATAGAAGATGACCGCAGGTTTTGATACTGAGTTTTTACCAAATATATTGGTTAGGGAAAACGACAGCTTAAAAAAATTAAAAGCGAAACTTAAGAATGTCGAACAATCAGTATAAAGGCTAGAGTTATATTTAGACATAAACAGTTAGGAGATATGTAATCTCTAATTGTCTTTATATTGTGAAGATGAAGACTGCATTAATCTGGTTCGACTGTAATTGCAAGACCATATACAACAACCGGCATCACTAGTCACGAGAGCTGAAAATGGATGGTATGCTGTAGTATCAGATGATATGACGTAATCACACGGGATTTTATTGTATGGCCAAGTATGATGTGGCATAGTATGACATAGTATGACATGGTATGGTATAGTATGGTAAAGCAAATGGTGGCATGAGATGGGATGGTGTTTTACGTCGCATAAAGATATTTGGGAAATAAAAATATTGTTAACAAAGGGATTTACCCATTTGCAGCTTACACCAACTCAGTACTTGCAATATTTACAGTAACATACTCGATTTCTCTAACAATTGCATTAACTTGTAATACTCCATCGGTGAACACCGACGTCCAGCTCTACGCAATTTTGAGAAGAGCTCGTCTGCTAAACTGGCTACGAAAACAATGCCATCTGCGCCAGTAAGGAAGTTTTATCGATAAGTGATGAAGAGGAAACTGAATTGCATTTTTCTATCTTTTCACACCACGTTTTTTACGAAAGCAAACCAAGGACACGATTTTTTATCTGCATGCAATAGCATCTCAGTTCAGAATAAAATTTGGTTTCAAATTCATTTGCTAAAACAAGTAAGTTGATTCGAAATTGTAAATCCACGCAAAATCTAGGGTATTCAAGTTAACATTTAGCACGAATTAAAAACCACAAAAATGCTCTGATTACATTTCTGCCATTGTCCTTACAATGTTCTTATGGGTAAACTGCTAAAACCGCACCCCCCAACTTAATATTGTCGAAAGGGTGTTGGCAATTTGAAAAGACTGACAACTGACAACTCACATCGTGTGAAGATTGGCTATTTTTATAAGGTATCGCTTAACTGCGACCACCTCTACTTCTTCAAAAAGGAGTTTCTCTTCATAATACAGAAATAAACGTCTGGCTTTTATTGTATTACCATTTCATTTAGTTAAATAACTAACTCCTGTTTCTGAAACCACAGCAGCATTAGCATTGAGTATCCTATTCAAAATATCCAACCACAAACTCCCTAACTACACAGAAAAAAGGTAAGTCAAAAGGCTAAAAATACTACTAAACCAATATTGTGCCTATAACCAAAGCCACTTCGTCCCTGAAATCGTATTTCCTGGATCGAATTTCTATTAATAACAGCGTGACTTTTACCACTGATGAAATAGATGTGACCTTAACTGCACACGCGATGCAAATTTACAATATATTACCTCTGTTAAGCACCTTAAAATAACCAGCATATAAAATGCCCGTAGCCCTTCACTCTATAATTATTTTGTAAAACAGAAGAGAAATCGGCATTCTTGTCTAGATACCCCTGCAGATTTCATCTCATTTGATTACGTCATGCAACATGAGATACTTTCAATGATAACACTTATCAGAACAAATTTTGTTGCCTCAGTTTACATTTATGACACTTAGGATGAGCTAAATCTAAAAATCGGCTACCCTAATTCAGATCAACTATTTATGTTATCATCGTGTATTGTTTCCATACTTTTGCTTACAAGTATAGATATATTCTTCATGGATATTATGCAAGATTCCTTTTGCTATAATACACTTCATTAATTTCTCTCAAATTGTAAAACCTTTTACTCATTGGTAGAGGTAAAGGCACCTCTACAAGTTGTGAAGCAAAAATGTCAAATGGTTTTAATCTAAAAGTATAAAAAGCATTCGGAAGTCTTAACCCGATTCAACACCAGGGGATATCTGGAGGCCCCCATGGTAACTTCTTTTACATAACGCCTTTTCGCAATACTCCCAAGCTCTTTTACTCTTTTTGACTTAATAAAATCATACTTTACAATAAGTCAGATCTCTTAATCCTCCCTTACCACGCTCTTTATAAACTGTTGCACCAAATTGCAGCTTCAGGTATGTCGGTTTTGTTCGAAAATTTTGCTTTTGAAAGGTTATTCCCTAACAGGTTGAAATGTCAATAGTGCAATAATTAAGATAAGAATCCGGGACGCCGATACCCAATGCGCATCTCTACCAGCAACCTGATTTTTCTTCTGTTCAACTTTACGCTTCATCAGCGGCAATTCCATGGCCGACACATACATGTATACATATACAAAACTGAAACATAAAGGCAAGAGAAAAAAATTTGTTGCTACACCGTGTTTTACGCTTCTTGGTGATCGTTCAGGCAGATGATTTCATTTACAAACTCTGCCGGTGAAGTTACATTTCTTTAGCCCAAAACGACTCACATGTCGGTACTTTGACAACAATCCCAACCTGCTGTTTAGAAGTGCTGCATTATCGGCTTTGAGAAGACAAATCTCCTCTTCGATACACAAATGGCATCTGGCATGGCCTCCGTGGTATTTTGGAATTGTTTACAATAGACCACCTAATTTCAAACTCTTTTCATTTAGATTTGAGATCCTAGATAAACCTGGATAATTGGGTCTCCATAGAGTAAACTGGGATATTGGTCATAAAATCTCCCCCTCTCCCCTCCCAACACCTTAGTACTATAGTACTTGGAACATCGAAATTATTTGAGTGAAAATCGGTTTAGACCCTCTCAATATATATGCCTGCTGGCTAGGGCACTGCAATTGTCTTCAATTCTACAATAGTTCAATAGTTGAGTCGACAATCCTGGAAGTCGATCCCATATTCTCACCACCACCACCACCAGCATATGATCTTTTCGTTTCGCTACCACTGTTATCACCACTTCCATATCTAAGTACTCAGGCAGACTCACTAGCAATCATGAAATACACAGTAACTCAGTGAACAAGAAAACACGTGGCAATGCAGTGATAAAACCCAGGATTTCCACATCGCAGTTTTTGGTTGCGGATTATCACTAGGTAATTCAATTATTTTTATGATACTTTTTTTTGAATAAGTTATTGGTGGTACAAAAACCAAGAATAGAATGCAGCAGACAATTCATACTGTATGGTTAAAAGAGCTTTTTTATCGAATGACACTCATGAGAGCCTCTCATCAGAACCTACAACGTCATTAATACACATGCAACAGATCATACAGTTAACTAACTTAACAATGATTGGTGTACAAAACGGACATACTAGGGAGCACAACTAGAACAACCGGACATCTAAAACAAACTCTTTTTGGCGGCATAAGTTCGTTTCAGAAAGTTTGCGGCTTGCAAAAACCTAAGATGGTACTCAGACCTAGCCTGTGAACCACCGAGAATTGCTCGAGTGAAAAATCCCCCACACCTTTACCGTTTAGCACCTTTATTATTCTCTTGTTCGCGGACCACACTCGGAACGTGCTGACGTATCCTCTGGTTCAGTACCAGAGAAGTCCGGCCAGTGTATCGTGCTCCGCAGCCACATTGAAATTGATACACAACGTTACTCTTTTTCAAAATTGGAAGGACGCCCTTTCGTACTGGAAGAAAGATAGTACTTTGTAGTAAGTATAAAACGGACGGCACATGCTGGTCTGGAATGGCGTACTTTTTCTCTAATTTTGCCTTGAAAACGAACCTGTCTTCTTACTGATATGGTATCCGCAAGTAAACGGGGCACCTCTCCAGTCCAAACTTAGGTAAGGAAGAAACTTCGCTTGTTGAATCCCGGTGTATTTGTGAATGATGTGTTGGGAGTACCCGTTGTCAGTTAACAATTTATCGATGTAGTCAAGCTCGGCTGGTAGAGTTGATGTCGAACAAATTCTCGGGGCTCTGTAAACAAGGCAATGAATGAGGTTGACTTTCTGTTAGTAAGAGCAAAAAGAATACTAATTAGTGTCCAGTCCTGAGAAAGTGGGCTTTCTGTAAACACTTTTACTTAGATAATGTCCATTCCTAATTACAAGAACATCAAGAAAGGAAAGCACAAATAACAATAACACAATCAAGAGGTATATAGGTAAACAAACTAACTACATCAAACAAACACATAGCATCGGACTGATTACACTGAAGTCTAGTAATGTCTTCTACAAAGGAAAAAGAGTCCTTGGTAGTGTTAACGATGAATACAAGTTTGTTTTAGATGTCCAGTTGATCTAATTGTGTTCCCTTGTACGTCAGTTTTGTAAACCAATCATGGTTAAACTAGTCAAACTTATGATCTGTCGCATATGTATCAATGACGTTGTAGGTTCTGATGAGTGTCATTCGAGCATGAATTGTCTGCAGTGCTCTATTCTTAATTTTTTAATGCGTTTATTTTCTGAAGCCTTGAACAGCAAGAAAAAGGTAATAAAGCAGTCAGGTACATGTATGACAGAATCAGATAATTTTTAGGGTCATTGCCTCGTACAGTGGCTTTCGCGCTGGAATCGGAGGAAGGGGGCACAAACTCCTATGAACACAGACTTACAAAATATATGCCCTACAGGTAAGCAACCCTGGACTTTTATACAAAACATGCAGAAAGAAAGTTCATGGCTCTTGCAGGAACTTATGGATTTATACAATCCTAAAAATGCCAAGAGGAAAATTGTACCAGAGTAACTGAGTTTGCATACATGTAAAATTTTACTTAAAACATATCTTTAAAAATAGCTATTTGAGACATTCTAACAGAATGTAAGGGTTTAATATTGATAGACACTATTTTGAGACTACCAGTATAACGTTTGATGTTTAAGTTCTGTCCTAGTCGCAAAGGAATCTGCTGACATGTTCACTGTGCTTTTAAACGTCTTCCCTCTATATTCAAACTTCATAAGATATTCGATACTCGAAGACGAAATATTTAATGACATGAAGATTGCAATGGTGCAAAAGATAATCAAACAATCAGAAAGTACTACTTTTGAAAAGTTTATATTGTCTATATTTTGTTTACTTAGGATTTAATTAAGCTTTCCCTATGCATATTTTAACTTAGAAGATCTTGACATCAGAATTAATTGTGCTCACACGCATGATATTGATGACATATTTGTAAAATGCTTAGCTATAGATGCGTAGCTATATATGACACTTTCATGTGCCCTTATTGTAAAAAGGAAGGCAGGTTTCATCCAGTCATCATTATTGATCTAAACTTTGTTGGTTCTTGCAGGAAATCTCTCTTACTCATCTCCTTAGGACTTTTGCCTGCTCCAGTTAATGTTTTTCTCGTGAAATATGTCACAATAACTCCAGAACCCTTGCTATGAACACTTTTGCTAGCCATCCGCGTCAACGTTGTGGTGACAGGGTTGATGAAAGAAAGAGATGCCTTTGAAAATCTCAGCCAATTTATGGACTTTTCCTTCAGTGAGTCACGCGCCTCAATAGCTTCTCATAAAGAGTGGGTTAGTTTTGATGAAATCAAAATTTCTATAAGAGAAAAGAGGAGTATGTCACTAAAGATGATCGGCGTGCAAAACTCAGACGGTTGTAATTGCTAGATAAGATAACGTAAACAGTGCATTACATCATCAACGCTTAATAAAGTCTTTGGAAACCCTTTTGATTAAAAAGTATTTTATATATTAGCAGATATCCCAATCCGATCCTAGGGAGTGGTCCAGCTGGTTATGGCTTAGGGCTTTGTACCTTCACACAGACAGCCTGGACTGAAGGAGAACGACATAAGCGTCACTGGAGTGGTTGACAGAGTAAACCTGGACAAAGCAACAGCTCATGTGAGATGGATGACGCAAGAGATGCAGCTGACATTGGTCTGCAAAGTCATTTTTGTATTAATATATCACTATTGCATTTCATGAACCAACACGTAAGATATTGCTACATGTTGCAACTGTTATAGTTGTAGTTGACTATCATTTTACTTTCCGAATTTTTCTGATTTATTTGGAGCGAACGATAATTATCACTCCACTGTTGAAGATCTTTTTGTTCCGTTTCTGTTTTGTCATAATACAAATGCATCATTTTAATATTTTTTGACCACTGAAATTTGTGACTTTTAATTCTAAACTATCCTCCTCCACGGGACTAAACTGCGATAAATTCAGTACCTTTCCTTGTGGGCAGATAAATCGCTCGACTTGATTTTTATGATTATGAAGACCACAACCGTGCAATTTCTACGAGGCAGTAGAATATGACGCGTAACTCATCATGACAGGTGTCAAGGTGCAGAGATGGACGATAGAATGGTTGACTGTATTTGAAGATAAGACAGTGAGATGTGACCGTCATGAACTTGGGTGAGATATTGATGACATACTGACTCATTTTGTTAAGCATAAGGTTGCTTCCAATTGAATTGTTTTATAATCAGATTTAGGTATAACTTTATACTCTCGACGACGAAAGAATTTGACTCTAATAATACCTGAATCCCCTGCAGTAAAGTTGAATAAACTTGCATTGCAGAGAAGGTACCTCACCCAATTCTTAATACATTATTTTACTTCCCACGTTTCTTTTTCAGTTTTTTTACAAGGCTTATAAATATCAATGCATTTACTTGATAATTCATCCTTAATCACTAAGAGATACGAAGAACTGAGGGGCAGTTGATGAATGAAGATATTGTTCTGTAAATGATTTAACATTGAGAAATCATTAAAAAGCACATCCCACAAATCCATAGACTTAACTGACTCCCCTGCTTAGCTTACTATTAAGTATACTAAATTCTGTCATAAAAAGGAAGTTTGAAATTGGGAAGCATACTATTTTCTTTGCAAAGTTTGTTGAACTTGATGTCAAGTTTTGCTTTCAATAATTGGATCGTGACTCTCTCCAAATTTCTGAATGAAGATTTCCCATCGCGCAAACGGCGAAGTACAACAAAAGAATGCTATTTTGTTATGTGATATACTATATTCTCGCACATCGTTTCGGCACTCGCTGTTGCCATTTTCGTGTGAAGGAATTTAGTGTACAGATCAGTTATGAAAGAAGAATTTTAGATGGTAAAAATTCACGAAGGAATTTATGTTCATGCAATTGTTAAACAATAGACTAAATACTATCGTGAATACGTATTAAAATGAAAGGGGTATTTAAAATTATGGCGGTGAATGAGACGCGATGGTGGGATTATCAGATAAAAGGCAAGTTTCTATTAAATGGTTTTTCAAAGGCAATAAAGCGTGTCATAGAATATATGTTTAAAATAGATGCTAAAATTAAGTAAATGGGTAGTTAAATAAATGAATAAATGGTATGGTAAAACATATTCAGCTTTAAAATCTTCAAAATATTACGAGTAAAACATTCATCTTTCCTATCAATTGTGGGTGTCTCTATTTTATCAGAAGTGCTTCAGCGATTTGTATCTAGTCATAAAATTGAAGTTTGTAATTGGGAAGCAATACAACACCTGCAGTTATTATCAGAATGTATCAATACATATTAGCAACGGAATGTTTATTTCAAACTATACTTAACATTAAAAACATCCCTGGTGGATGGCGTTAAAATTAGGACTGGCACCCGTAGGTTTACAATCTCTATGCACTGCAAAATTGTACAGGAAAGCTAAACATAACAACCAAAAAAAAATAAAATTGATTGCCTTAACTTTAAACATGGAAATGATTCTTGTGCTTTAGAGGGAGAATATATATCTTGGGAGGAGGCTTATATTTTGGGTTTACGATAAATTGTGGATCGCAGAGTTGGGTAGATATTTCGAGAAACGTTTTAATCACGAATGGGGCATCTTGGGAAGCTAGAAAGTTGATTTCAATAAGCAGACTTCTTTACGCATTACAGCTAGTGTTACAGAAATCCACCGCTTCCAGGGAACGTAAGGGGCAGTGACAAGAGAGAGGGGGGACTAAAAGTATGTAGTGAGCTTCTTAATTCTTCACAAATGGAAGAAGCATCGTCCAAATACGGTGAGCTAGAAGCATACAGAACAACTTTGATTAACAGATCATGCAGACCTTTTTCTGGCACATTACGGAGAAAGAGGGCATTATTACCGAGGAGGCAAAAATCTGAAGCAAATTTATTAGTTAGAGGAAACTCCTGGATATGAAGTACCCAGGTGGGTTAGAAGAGTGGTGCAGCGGCGTGGGTGTGTATAGCTGACATAAACAGATACATGAAAATAGACAAAGACAAACTCGCTTAATTTGATAGACATCGAGAATATTGTCCATATAAGATTTGATAAACTACACTCTATGCAGGCCTGTTTTATCAACTATTAGCAATAGTAAAATCCAGCAAAAAGACTGTTAACTTAAGAATAAAATGTAAAAGTGCTACAAATACCTTTACTTTTGTTAAACCTTAAACTGATTATTGTTCTCGTGAATTCGATGTTACGTAATTCCGATTTCAGCTATCTCGACAGTTACGACTTTTCTGTCAGTTTAAATCATAGCACATCAACGGCCCTCTACTTTTTGTTAGGTTTATTCTCAAGCCAATGATGAAATACCAAATTCAATCAGTCCTTCAACTTCACAGAGTGATAGTCATACTATCGGTTCGAAACGTAAAAGAAACGCCTTAGACATTGATAACCCAAAATATCATGGAAGCCAGCTCGTTTGCAGCTGAAGCGAGAGCACTTTGTTTCTAAACAATTACCTCTAAACCAACATTTGATCAATCCGCCTTTTGCTGCAATTAGGCTGCATATGATGGCGTCAAAGAATAAGGTTAGGCAGACGTTTTCTTTGCAGAACTTTACAATATAATATCTTTATAGTAATGCCTTTACAACACTATAAAGGGTGAAGAATCTAGTTTTATGTTTTTTCACATTCAGCACGGGCTCAAACGAAAAAACTTTTATGCCTATCATCACACGACATAAAAATTACGAGCAAACTGTCTGTTATGTAACCGATCAAATCACTGCTAATTAGTGGTTGCCAGAATATTGCAAGACAGAACTTTGTCTTTCACTCGACTATTTAGGGTCCGAGTAACAAGATAACCTAATGTACTGCTCGTAGTCGCAAACTGTAAACATCATGGTTGCCTCGAACTCAAACGTTAATGCTAATGTCCGAGGATGAAAGATAACTGTTTCAGGAATCCTCTGTGCTTCTCCGCTATAAGCGTTCCCTAAAGATGCTTGTCATAACAGACCTGCTTCAGTATCACCATCATTGCAGTAAAACTATCTGCTCTAGTGCAGCATATTTTGTATTCCACTCAAAATTATCGAAAATGTGGCCCTAATGAAATGTAGCTTGGACGACAAGTAATACAGGATATAAACATATCATCAATGACAACAAATGAACATCTCTTGCGTTCCTTTTAATCACAATATACAGGGATATATACATATATATATATATATATATATATATATATGCATACCCATACTCCACATTAAGACTCTAACACTAATGCAACAATATTCTATTTGTCTTCCGGAGTACCAATATCATAAGAGGTAAAGGGCGGAGGGTGATACACTGTTAAAATACGTAAGTAAGTGGAGGGGCGCTCATTTAAACGCTCAACTCCCGTCTATTTCAATGCTAATAACTGCTGTCATGATGAATTCATATCTGGTCTTCTGCATAAAAAAAAGGGGAACTATTGCACTTCCTTGGGCATCATAATATGCAGTATAGGTATAGATCTGGTTGTTTATTATGAATTCAAAGTTTGGAAGAGATAGTTATTTGCTTCCATTAATTTGCTTATATTCCATATTATTTGTCTGATAAGTTTCATTTTGTTAGGGCATCTTTTGGTGATTTCGAGGAGCGGGGGACACCGTCTATCTATCATTATGTTGGTCTATTAGAAACCAGTTGAACAGAAAGCAAGTCACCATGCACCATGCCTTAGAAAGGATTGAAAGTAATCCGATGCTTAGTATATCTCATATTTTCTCTTGATCCTCAAAGGAACCAAGTATTAGGCAATCCTTGCAGAAGAAACTGAAAAATTACAAGAGGAACATCATATTAAATTCATATCTAGATAGGCCTAACTTGAGTGGGATGAGATATCTTGCTATGTAAAGGACTCATGCCTATTATGTATCCTCCTTTAAAACATCTTAAACAGATGCGTGCATTTTCCTGTTGAATCTCTTGTCACAACGATTTCTAACGCAAACTTCTTTGTCAGACCACTGTGGAAAGTGAGATATCGAGAGTAACGGAGGAATGTCAGTTGCGGATATTTTCCTCTTAGTAGCGGACATTAAGCTGAACAATCGACCATCCATCAGAGTCAAGTAAAACTTAAGCTATAACGAATAGGACCTACATCGCTGAAGACGTGGTTTTCAAACTACTATCTCTATGTATTTAAAACAGATACCGACCACAGCTGCATATTTCTATTGGCTAAACTCGATGTTTACAAATGGAAAGTTTGTTACCGAAAAACAATAAACTGCCAAGTCCACTATATCCAATATAGCCCTTTGATCTCGCCGGGATTCCTATCTGCGTCATTTATAATTTCTGCCATTACAGCCGTCACAGATCTCGCCCTCCCAGAGTGGCAGTATCAAGGATGTCTTTCACATCTTACACTATTCCTCACTTCATTTTCCCCAATAAATGGTCTGTTTCTTACCTTTTTGTTCTAAAAAATTATATCAATTTGAAATATCTCTCATCAATGCTGTGTGAGTCATTTTATTTTGCCTGATATTTAAAAATTGGGTAGGGGCAATGAGCAAGACCTGACTGTTTAAGTCTTTTTAGTTATTACTGTCCAGTGTCCTAGTGAAAATATGCTTCCTAAACCCTTAAATTTGTCGCACCCCCCCCCCACACACACACACACCCACCCAACCCCTGATATAATTCTGTCACCTAAGCTACTCTG
>JAAAKL020009385.1:0-15135 GCA_010016065.2 Carybdea cf. marsupialis auct. non (Linnaeus, 1758)
CCCCCCTCCCCCCCAAATAACCTGCTATTTAAGTTCGATATGTAAACGACACATTTGCCGTCTTGAAAAATGAGTCTGAGTGTGACAAATTTCATATAAAACTGAACAAGTTACACCAGGCGTTACATTTCACCTTCTAAATGGAGGTAAACAGCTTCTTGCCATTCCTTGGTATTTTGGTGGAGAAGGAAAGTGCTAAATTCGTGACCAATGTGTATAGGAGACCTACAATTTCTGGTCAATACATTTCTTGGACCTCTTTCTTCTCAAAAGCTTGCAAAGGAACCTCATCAAAACCTTGGTATTACGTGCACTCATGATTTCATCAGAAGAGAAATTAAAGCCAGAAATCGATTCCCTACATACGATTTTCTAACGGCAATCCTGAAGATGTCGTCGACTTTACAATCATTGCTAAATTATTGCAGGTTCCAATAAAAAACCTTTTGGACCTAAAAAGCGTCTCTTGTATTTAAAACTACCATGGCTTGTTAACGCTTGGCTTCGATTCGAGAACCAGATCAAAAAGGCGGTAGAGAAGTGTTTCGGCGCTGTGACCCCACGCGTAGTATATTCTTTCCTGTGTTCGCCAAGCATCAGATGCTACAAGGAAACAACCACCTCGGGTCTCTAGAACCTAAAACACTACTAAGCAATGTGACTCTGCCATGGAGTGGTACTTGCTTGAAAACCCAGACTGTGCAAAATCGTATACGGATGACTACCTCCGTAGAATAGGTAAAGTTAGGTTTACTTTTTACTTGGTATTCTAAAGCCCCTTCATATGAAAAAGAATTTGTCCTTTCATTAGGCCGTTTCGGTGAACCATTCAATTTCACCTGGCCGTCTGCGTTTTGATTGGCTATCGTGAAAATATAGTTGGGTATAAGATTTTATGATTCCCTTTTCCATTTCACATTCTGAGCATTTTGTACTCGAAATGAGTGTCAGATGAAAAAAGCTTCTAAATACTAACATGAATTCGCTATTTTGTGCAGTTTTATTGTTCAGTATCATTAACAATCTTTTTGAATATATGTATAAAAGTAACAACTATAAAAATAATCAAACTTAATACTTTAAAGCCAAATTTGTTGATTGAACGGAAAGGTACAAATCTTGTGGGTGTGGACATAGGGACGTGAGATATCTGTCATTTGGCTTCCGATCATTATCACTTCTTGCGGATCCTCAAGACGGATTTTTGATTAGTATGGTTGTGCCGCACAGTCTTAGTCACGCAGGGTGACCATTGCGGCGTCGGCTGCCCTATTTCGATAGTATCTTGATTGGCGCTACATCTAAGTGATCTTTAAACTAGACGTAATTAGTTATAGCGGTATTCTCAAAGACTTTTTTGTAATTGTTTGTTTTGACGTCAAAACCTTGGGAAGGAAAGTAGGAGAGTATGGGCTGTATTGCTCCTTATTTGTAGGAACTAATTGCAAAGGCATGACCTTATTCCTGTTCAATGCATATCATTCTAAATGTTTATCAATTAAATTCGCTGGCATGTTTACGTTCTTTATGTAATTAAGGATATTTTGTTTACTATTTTTTCTTGTATCTAAGCTTCTATTCAGACCAAAAGCCAAATTTAATTGTAAATATATATATATATATATTTATATATATATATATAAATATATTTATGTATACAGTATACAACCAACATACTTTTTACAAGACGTTTCGATATTATCTTCCTGAGAATACTTCAACCATCAGCTTTGTACCGCCCAGTCAGAACTTCTCTTCTTCTATTCTCTTTTTGTTCTGATCTATTAACACACTCTTTGGGGGATAGACTGCACGTTTGCCCTGTAGCTTCAAAGAACTCAAAGTATCAAATGTTAGGGATTATATGCAAAAGTTGAGGAGTTATTAATTATCTCGCAATCACTTCTTTCTTGAAGCCAGATAACGTGGCACAACGGCCGTTATCTCCTTTTTAGGCTTTCTCAAGCTGAACGTGTCTTGTTCTCCCATTATTCTTTATAATCACTGATAAATAGTGAGGTTAACAGAATAAACGTTAAAGCCAAAGAACTAAATAAAGCGAATTATCCTGACGTCAGACAGGTACGTCCAGACAATACAGCACAACAATAGCAAGCCTCGTTTCCGAATTCATGTGTCCTCTTAATCACTTGGTGTGTACTGAATAGTACTAGTAGATCGAGTCAGAACTAGAATCTCTATCAGACAAGATCATCTCTCTTAAAACTCTGGAACTCCTAGAACTCTAACCCTCCGGTCAAAAGTAGTTATCTTAAGAATAGTCATAGGCGTGTCACATCCGATACTCCACTCCTTCCCAGACTACTTCCATAACAGGATTCTCCATAGTTTGTTGAACCCACGCCACAGAAACGCTGGTTTCAGATTCCAAATAAAAGGGCAACATGTTTTCTACCTCTCTAATACATGTTCGTACTTGTCATTTAACATCCTGTCTTTTCAAGATATTCTTCAGTAAGGTTCTCCTTGCAATGCCTACAATATTCCTTCACTACAAGCGTTTTGTCAACTTTTTTCAGACTTTTTTAAGATAATCTTTCATGTCCACATTTTTCAAAGAAATGGATCTCGATAACTGATTTTTCACTCCCTGCAATTATTTAGTATATAACATGATCAGCTATTTTGTGAGAAAACAGTAGTTCCTACTAGCCCGTTCATGATCAATAAAAGTATTATGCTGTGTAGCCAGTGCGAGTTTTCGTATTCTTCTCTGTGAACACCTGCTCGTAAACAAATGACTAGCCATTTTCGCCCCTCAGCACTGATAAGGAGTAAATGAATCACGAAATCTGACCTATACTACACTCTCGATTAGCTTAGTCGCTTTCCTCGATTTCTTCACGTTCGCATCGCAGGTAGCAACTGTTGGTCTCCGCATCACGACTGATGTCAAATCGTTTTATCATAAAATAAACAGTGACGCCGGCAAATAGATGCTAGTTCTTACTAAAACAAACCAGTCTTTCTACTTCTATCAATGCCGAAAGGCTTAGTCGTAATCTTAGGTCATTGTGAGACCGAGACAGAGAAATGAATATTCTGATTCCATTTTAAGAAATACAAAAGTTCTCCTACCTCATGAATCTTAGCTGTGGAAGTACTACCAGCGCCTAGTTATTTTACCTCTTCATTAAAAACCCCTTACATTTTATCTCAAAACAAGTTCTCGTGTAAAGTGAGAGACGGGTTTTAATTTTTTATTCACCTATCAAAGATCGGACAAAGCTGCCAGTCACCAAAAAAAAGAGACAACGTTACATCATATGGTGATACGTAGTTCAACGTAAAAGGAGTTCAGTTTGTAAACAAGGCGAATTGGTATTAAATTATTGAACAGAAACTTGTTGGGCATCGAGTTTGCTAAAATGCTCAAAACTTGCAGAAACCTTTTTTATCTGGCCAATAAAGCATTTCGTGTGTGTGTGTAGGGGGGCTGCTTTGTTCCCGCTTCTTAGTGAAACATCTCTTTTACGTCTAATTAGCCAAGACAAGTTCCTCTAGATTACAGGTGTGCCAAAACCCATTGAAAACGTTTACATTTTCATTATTAATATTGTAGACGGGTTTGTTCCCTCTCTATAATGGAGTTTTGTTTATTGGTACCGTATCTGATAATCTGATTTCAACTATTTATTTTAAGGTTATTGCTCTAAACTACGTTCCAGAACACAATCATATGGCAATTGTAACAATCAAGGCAAGTTACACTGATCCTAAGCTTTAATGAAACGCTTTATTTGACTATAACTTTAGCTGAACTGCGAATAGCTACATAGACCAGAGCTAACCTTCTATGTGTATCACTCGAAGACAATTGAGTTTCCTAGATAGCCTAGGTAGGTAAATATATCATGTCTTATCAACACTGAGGTCTCTGTAGTTCTCTTTATACGTTCGTCGACACTCATGATCCTGTATTTGTCTCAATTCATCTTCAGGCCATGTTTTTGACACATTTCCTCAAGTTGTGATGTATCATGCTTTAGCAAATGGAGCGTGATGGACATGTGTGTGACATCATCTGCATAGCTTACATTACAATATAATATGTCTCCTAATGCGATTTTATCTTAATGGCACTTCATTTCATTCATCAAGACGTCTTCGAACAGATGAAAAAGAGTGGAGGGAGGATGTACCTCTGTCTAACACCGACTAAAACATGAAACCAGTAGCGGAGGATGTATTTACCACATGTACATACTGTGTATCGTGTATACATCAATCTCAACATTATTCTCCTTCGGATATCTATTAACCTTAGAATTTTTCTCAAAATCTCTCTCTAGAGTGTTGAAAGCACTCTAAAATCTAAATTTTACTCCACTTTCCCTAGCTTTCTATATTATTTCCGGCACTAGAAAATCTTGCGTTATGATTTCTCTATTTGGGAGAACACCATTCTCTTCTCTATAATAACGTTATTGAAACCTTTTCTGAAAATGAGGATAGGGCAATGGCATGCAAGTTAGGTGAATCGCAGACATCACCCTCCTTGTAATTAGGGCTGACAAACATTTTGACTCATTCAGATCGGATATCTTTAATTAGAAGAACTTGTTAGAAGGTCTTTAAGAGTATAACAACCATTGTCTCACCTGCTACTTTTAGCACTTCTGCAGCTATTTTATTATCAGAGGGAGCTCTACTTACTTTTAGATTACATACCACTCGTCCGATTTCTTATTTATCTACGTTATAGCCCTCGTCATCATTATGATCTAGCATTGGAATTAAATTTCAAGGCTTCTACATCATGATGAAAGGCTCTCTCCAGATCCTTATAACATCTTTCATGCTCTTTATTTTCTTCCCGATTTTGACTTTAGCTGCCGTCGTAATTGTACGTGGCATGAGGTTATGAGGGCCTATTTCTCTAAAACATTAGAATTTTCCTTTTTATGACCTTCTTCTCAATTTGTTAAATCCTTCCTCCCATTATTGTTTTTATAGTGCTGGGAAAGTATTGGGCTTGGGCTGTTTTGCCATTTGGTAATATCCACGTTTGCAACCCATTCCAGGGTTTTGGGAGCATAGTGTTGATCAATGTACATTTGTTTATTGCACAGAAATAAAGGAGTCTTTCATTGGTTAGTACGTCTTTTCAAAATGCCATACCTTACTGCTTTTCCAGCCTAAACTTTCCTACATGACTTTGAAGTCTCGTGGTAGAGTGACGTAGATTCTTTGTAGATTCTGAATTTGTAGTTGCATTTGGTTATAGAAGTTATCAATTTCTTATTCATTATCAGAAGAGTCAAGGGTATATCTAAAATATATATAAAAATATACAGAAGTAGATAAAATATATCAAAATATAAAAAATATATAAAAATATATCAAAATATAAAAAATATATAAAAATATAAAAAATATATCAAAATATATCAAAATATATCAAATATATCAAAATATATGAAAATATATCAAAATATATAAAACGTATATCTTTAAAATGGTTGGATTTTATAACTTCAGAGCATAAGGTTCCTAATTTCTAGCAAACATTTTACACTGATCTTAAGAGGTCAGACTCTTTACAAAGTCCTGCCTCAACCTTTCCCTTTGCCCTGTCCTCCCATGGGAGATTACTGCGTGAGCCATACGTGTGGGCAAAAGTTAATCATTAGGCTGGATGAACGCAGGTGACTATCGGAATGCGAATCATATTTACAATTATCGATTGAACAGTTAAATATCATTATTACACTCAAAACAGATATTTATATAGAAATAACAAATACCAAAACATATCACAGGAGATCAACGTTGACACCTTGAATAATTTATACAAATATTTCACGATCATAGTTTAGTTACATTAAGTCTTTGTGAGCAAGAGCTGCAGTAGGGAAACGAAACGGGGGTCCAGAGACCAGGTGAAGTCTCGTAGTCATTATGTAGTTGAAGGGTAGGAACCTTTCTTTTAAATTGATGGTTTGCAAAACAAAAATACTTTGCTTGTAGGTTTGTCTTAATCAGCACTTATCAATAATTGCTTTCTTGTTTTTGGTGAACCTGACTGAGGACGAGCTCACCCAATGTGTGTTTATGTTATCCCTTACCAAAGGGAACACCTGGGTACGAACTCAAATATTAAACATCCTCACAGCCAAAGTGTCGACGTCAAGTACCACTCTTTTAATTAAACTTTTAAATCGGTTGCAATCCTCCGTAGTCCTGGTTTAGAAGGGATGAGATAATGAAAGTAGATTAAATAACGCAATATATGATAGTATTATGATAGTGATGAGAAGATAAGGTCAGACACACAGGAATTTTGATTGCTTTATTTACTCTGGTGAATGTCAACTATGAAATAGTTGGTTTTCTTAGCTGTCTAGATATTGATCCGTCAGAGCGCCTCGGGCGGTAGACTGTTTTCTTCATTTCAGATATACCAGAGAATATCATGTTATGCAACCATGAGCATGAGTTCTCAAATCCAGGGAATCGTGTCGCTTTGAAGTAAACAAGTGTGGTATCTCCAAGTGGCCTCTAAAGTAACGTACGAGATTGGAAGGTGCGTAGCCCGGGGCCGAATGAATTTTGCAGGGGTGGGGAATATCATCTCGTGCATCACAAAGTGATTCAGGCGAGGTCGTTCTATAGGGTCTCTTTGGGCTTTGTTTTCTCTATTCATTCATTCCTTCATTAGTTCATTCATTGCTATGTCTAGATATTGGCTGTCATGGCTGCCCAACCCTTTCTATCTTTGACCAGATGTATAGCACCCGCAGGTGTTAGTCCATTTCCTAGCCTATCACACAGATTCGATAAAAATGTACTTCTCTGCCTGCCCCTTGCTCTCTTTCCCTCTCTTATGCCTGTCAAAACTAGTTATTCCCATTGCCCCTCCCTTATAACATCTCCTAAGAAATCCATCTGTCTGTTCAATATGGCCTCCATCAACTTGGATGTTGTATTAGCCCTCCTGAACACTTCCTAATTACTCACTATATCCTTCCATGATATCCTTCAAATTCGTTGTAGAAACCAAAAAAAGTTCCACAGTCTTCAGTCTACCCTGCATTTGTTTGCCCATTGTCCACGACTCACAACCATCTTTATCTTGAAATCACTCCTGGAATCTGATGTTAGCTCGCTGGCCAGATAGTTTAAAGTGGTCAACCTGTAGTATAGTGTATAGTATTTTCTATAGTGAGTCTAGTTCTCAGCTTTCCACCTACCTCAACATTATCAATATGGCAAATAAATACCTTTTTTCTTGAACTAAAAGTACAGGACCCCATAAGGGGCTCGGAGTCTTGTGTCATGGCCCAATTGATTATCTGCTAAAACCACCATTGGCCTAAAGTGTCTTACAGAGGACAGTTTCCGTAATACGATACAGTTTTTATTTGTCTGAACCAAACTGATCAGCGTGCAAAGATTTTTGCACACTAATCCACTTCTTAAAGCCTTATACAAAGTTGTTGTGCTAATTAAAACTCAGAATGATAGTATGCCTATTTTTGATATGCCTTTCCGGTAGTACTTGGCGTGTATCTTGATCTACATTCGTGATATTTCTGATGAAGGAAGGTATATGTAGCCACATTTGGTCAGCACATCTCCGACACCCCTTTCCATATACCTAGCATTATAAGAGAAATGGATAACTTTTAGTGAAGTCCTTCATACGGACTTAATTTTTTGTTCTCCAATCTTCAAAACCCTCGTAGGAAAGCACTGAAAAAAATTGTGTGGACAAATGCTTGCAACGTCGTTTATACATGTCTTTAAATGCTTGAGCAACTATTTTCCAACATATCCATCGAAATTTTAAATCTCCTTTTTTAATCTGATCTGCTTTTATTGTAAGGCAAGATTTTTCTTAATTATATCTAATCACTAAATCAATACATACATCCCTGACCTTAGAATGTATTTTCTGATTATAATACACCGGCTGTAACTGTGATCTATTCCTTTGCAAATTCGCATAAAGCAGAGCCAAAAACTTACTAATAGAGGCGCTTTATTAGGAGAAACACCGTTGTCGTGTCAAACCTCTGTAACAAAAGGGAAAGCACAAAGAAACTGGACAAATATCTTAAGCTTTGTATGTAGGAGGTAATATGATAAACCTCTTTAGCTTCAAGATACATCACTTTCTCTAATCTCACAAACAGTTTCCGCCAGATCAAAAAATTTAAAAATCTAAGTTAAAGCGGGAAATACTACCTCTTAGCTTAGGTACCTTTGAACTGTTCAATATTGCTGTTTTGTTTTCTACTTCCAGAAAATTGCAATTAGCAGCCTTCTTCATCACCACCATCATCATCATGATCATCATTATCATCGTCATCGTCATCATCATCATCGTCATCATCATCATCATCATCATCATCATTATGGTTATCATCATTATCAGCATCAGCATCATTAATCATCACCAACCGATTCTTATGTCCTCTTCCAAACTTTGAAGTGTGTCCTTGAAGAAGAAATAAAGCAAAATGCAGCGAAGTTTGAAACCATTGTTTACAATTCTTTTCGAAACTTTGCCAAGTTGATGTATTCTCCTTTACTTTTACAATGCATCGTTCCCGGTTTGCCCTGTTGCTCCCAATATCAGAGACCGGAAGTCCGTCGAAATTTGTAATGATTTGTTAACAATCCGAGGATCTTATATGTATTACTTAAGTTGGCCTCAGGACGTTTTAGAGCATCAGTTTTTTATACTTAAGGGTAAATGTTAAACAATTTCGTACTTCGGAAACCTAATCTGCTATGACTCTTTTAGAATAACAGGAGTGCAAGAACCGTTATACCGACCTTACGTGAGCCGACTAACGGTAATTTTTAAACACATAGCAGTTATTATTAACTAACTCGTTCTATAAAAATAAGCTGCTCCTCAAGGCAAACGATTTATCGATCCAATGTAGTATGTCTTTTCCCCAAAGCGAAAAAGAGAGAAGCAAAGGATCGCCCAGAGTACATATACGTATCTAAACCCAATAAACAGAGAGAAACTAGCTCGATAAACAACCCCTTTACTTTGGTACTTTAATAGTTGGGCTCCTGTTTAGCTTGCCATGAAACATGTTGTCAAAGTTTGAAGAGTTACTAGAGAAAAGTTGAAAATGTCAGCAGCGGGATTCGAACCCGGAACCCACGCATTCGCGGCGTGCTGTTCTAACAACTGAAACATAGTGCCCCGGTGATAACCCGGGCTCGAATTCCGGTGGTAGCATTGTCACTTTTTACTAGTATCTCTTCATACTTGATATTTTCATATCTTTTCTTCTCTATAATGTTTGTCAAAGCAAGAGGTAAAAATCCACGACTTCTCGAAACAGAACGAAGCCTACATGCCTATTCGTGGACTCAAAACTAAGCAACCGTTATGTGGGACATATTCTGGAAAAAGATGACAGCATGATGCGTTTTTCAAACAATATTTTGGAAGAAACTTTGACAAACGCTTGAAGAAGTGCGTTGTGAATCAAGTTCGACAGAACTTGTGCCCATAAGATACCATTAATAGCAGAACTTACTCTTTACGCCGTGACCGAAATCTCACTTGCCTTTAAACATCTATGTAAACTAGGCACATGACTATCAGAATAAAACACTAATCAAAACAACATTTATCTGACAATGGCTCTGTTGGAAGGCTGATGGAGTTCAGAGCCTTTGATATAAGGTGGGATAACAACTGCAATCGTACAAGACTTCCCGCATGGTGATTATCTGTAGCATAATTTGAAAGGTCTGCTAACATGAAAGAACATCGTAAGATATCCTGAACCTACTTGGAAATTGTTTTATTCACAAAAAAGTGTATAATGATAAATTATTTCTTATCAGTTCAAACCTCGTCGATAAGTCATTTTGATTCATGGTGAATAAGTCGTTGCCAATCCTGCCCCTAAGCTATTACTCTCGATTTCTGTTAGTTGGAGCGGAATATTTTATGAAACGGAACAGGTATCGTCTTAGAAAGACAGATACATGTTTGTTTTTTTATAAGCATAACGTTTTTAAGCATATTCAGGCTCAGGTTTGGTAAAAAATAAGCATATCGTAAGCATATTAGTGAGCCTTGATTGAACCTCTTACTAAGCATGCTTTGAGCACACTTTACCTTGAGATAGCGAGCATGCTTAAAGACACATTGTTGATCCCTCAAATGCGAAGCCACAAGAAAACCATGATGATGTCGAGCCTGCAGAATCAGATCCCGATGCTATTGAGCCTGAGGTACATGAAATTAACGATGAAGACGAAATATTTGGGTCCAATGAACATGAAGGAGAGGGAAACATTTTTGACTTTATTGACAATCTTTGCAACGTATGAACTTTTTTGCAGAAACTATACGGTTTTTCTTTTGTTCATTCAAAGTTTTTATCTAAGATTGTTCCAAAACATAATTTATTTACATTAGAAACAAAAGACTTATCCTTGATTATGTATTCTGCCCACTTTAATTTTGATAGTCCTTTGGATTACGGAAAAAAATCATTATCAGAATATATACAAAAATGAGCATATCACTAGCATAATTTGAGCTTCATTAGAAATTTTGACTAAGCATATCCGAGCCTGATTTCCCAAAAGAGTATGCTTATAAAAAAAACAACATGTATGTGAACTAACAAACTCAAACACAGAACAGTACCCAAAATGTTGCCAAATTGTGTTAGGAAGAGGAAGTCAGTATTTCTTAAAAGTGACTGTGCAATTGGCCACCAATTGGTTGGATCACCTACATTTGTCGATACGTATCAAGGGAGTTGCGTATAATGTGTAGACAAAGCGCCTTCTTCTGTTCACGATAGTACTCTGCAAACGGAATTTGGGGTTTACATAGAGGGGGAATGCTAAAGGGAGATCGTTCAAGGAAATTCAAGTTATTAAGAAATCAGAAGATGTGGAAGCTACTCAAAAAAGAGAAGTAAATGTAGAGAAGTAGAGGATGCATTATGAGAGCTAGAAATGGAAAATAAGGTGTCGGAAGAAAACGGCGCCGGTATAAATGGAGGGAGTGCAAACGGAACAGGGAGGGATGTGTGACAGGAGGAAAAGGAAAATAGGAGCAAAAAACAAAACGGTAGAAGAAATATATACTATAAAAATTACAACCTGAAGTACAAACTATGCGATGCTGCAAGAAAAGGAAAGGATTTTTTCATGCAGTTTGAAAAGGGATTTGTGATAGACAAGAGCCCCATTAAGGTGGGTGGAAATCATTCCAATATTTATTGGATACCATGGGGGAATAATTTAATGCAACAGAAAAGTTAAAAGACGAGCTAAATAGACTTGAATGTAGAGAACAGCATTTTTGTAAGTGAAATCGTGTGGTGTGGTATGGTAGAAGAGCAAGAAGTTTATTGTTGTTAAAAATGTATTATTGCCACCTTTAAATATGACCCTGGCTTTGCTTGAATATTATCAAATTGATGAGAATCAAGTTCATCTGGGTTAGTGGAAATGTATGCAAAGAGACCGTACTTAAGAATACCTGAAAATAGACTGAATGTTAACGAACGAGCTCAGTATATTGAACACTCCATGTTAACAAAATAAAAAATGGTTAAGCATTAGAAAGCCAGTTTTATTCCAATGTTTTGGGGACTGTCTAAGTTCTGACATAATCACAGCTCATATATTTAGATACAAAAACGCCAAGCATTTATTTCTCTGTAAAAATACTACTGATGCACCATCCTACTCGTTATTACGTTTCCACGGTCAACGGTTCTTTTGACGGGAAATATGTCGCTGGCATAACTTTAATTAAAACCGACAATTAGCTTCTCTTGCCTGTCATCCATTGAAGAATCTTCCTACTTTGGCTAGAGCAACACATTGCAGCATTTTGATTTTTTTACACTGAAGCAACACTAAAGCATTAATGTAACTTGTCAAAGATTTTAGTCAATAATTCACAAGAACAACCACTATACCCAACATAAAGGAACGTTTTCTTTCAACCTAATATCAATGTAAACTTGTAAGTTCTTTACACTTCGACTTTTTTCAACAGTAAACCACACTTGATCAATATTTGCACAATTTTAACAACAAATTTAGTTTAATTGAGGGTAGGGTACTACACGCAATCTAATGAACAATCTGTGGTGTTTACATAGTCTTGCGTTGCTATACCATCCTTTTGTATCATCTTGTTTGTTTATCTCAGAGAAGAGACGAGACCTGCCATGTTTTATAATAATGCACGTCGTAGTAATTTGGACACTCTGGGTGACGTCTTGTATTACAGAAAAGCCTAAAGAAGGTAGGCTAAAATTTTAATTGACTAGCGCCTCTCAATAATACTTTCTTTTACCTCCTAGCTTTTTTAATTTGTGAAATTCAAAGAATTCATATGCCAGTCGTTAAATATGATTTTCCTTGTATAGCATCACTACAATTTGTTAATTTTAAGAAATGACTCTTAAGCACCGAAACTACAGATATTCATAAACTGTGGGGGATTCCTTTCTCTAATAACAGACAGATCTTACGAAATCTTATAAACTTTAAATATTACTTTCTATTCCATTAAAACACAACTTAATAATCTATTTTGTGCAGACTTTCATAGCTGCACTTTATCAAGTTTGAAAGTATACCTGAGAGATAGAAAAGTATGTCACCAACGACATTCTATCACGTAATCCATTTTTCCCGACCTGCACTCTACCAAAAGAACTATGTGAACTCCGCTTATGGGTTATTCTATTTCACCACATTAACTCGCAATAATTCATTGGAAGGATTGATCTTCTATACCTATGAAACAGTTGAGAAATTCTAGTCTTCTCAAACTAACACTGTATATCTAGTTTAATAGGTTGCAGGAACATATCCTATTGCTCTAGTCACCACATTAACTCCCAATACTATATTAGGAGGACTGATCTTCTATTCGTATGAAACAGTTGCAAAATTCTAGTCTTCTCAAACTAACACTGTATATCTAGTTTAAAAGGTTGCAGGGACATATCCTATTGCTCTATTCACCATATTAACTCCCAATATTTGATTGGTGGACGTCGACATCCAGCTTTTGGAGACCAGCCTCTCTGCGCCATGTGAGCGGTGGCAGCTTTGCTGCACTTGTAGGGGGCCCAGCGCCTCAATGCTAAAAAAATGGATGCGTCTGACTCCCCATATTAACCTGATGGAGGTAAGTTAAAACTCCAACCATTATCCGCTGGAAGAAGAAAAATGTCTCAGGAACTTCTGCAGTCCGATCTTATCTGAACTTCCTTGCAACGCATGACGTCATAGGGCCCCGCGAACGTTTTCGGCCCAAGGCCCCGCACCCTTCAAAACCACCACTGCATGTGACTTGACCATGGAAGGACTGACTTCCAACCCATAATGCTAACTACAGGCCAAGTGAAGTTTCAAACTAATTTTAGGAGAGAAGATTTAAAATAAGTTTGAAAAGATACTAAAGAAAAAGAAAACCCTACTTGGGGTTCAAATCAAATTGCTGACATACTTTTCTATATGTTTCTGGTGTCCTTTCGGTAGTATTTTCTTAGTATTCTGCACCATGCCAATCTTTTCAACATCAAAGCATGTTCTATTCTTATGCTGCGGTTGCATCACCAGGACAGCTCCACCCAATGCTTTTTAATATTTGTATGATGCCAAATTTACTTACCCTAGACACGGAACCTGACACTGTTTGTCACATTATTGCTGAAAAATATCCAAATGCAGCAGTGTTAACTAATTTGACTTTTACTATCTCATCTATAATATCAGCCAAGCATACTTTATAAGTTCATGGAAATTGCATATAAAGGAAATCGTAAAACTTGATGGTAATTTCGAGTGCGAACCTCAAACACTACAACTAAATAACAAGTTTTAGTCGATCGTACGACAGATTCTGCCTCTGAAAATAGCCTATTGATGAAAAGTACCGTTGTCAAGACCAAGCGGAGTAGTTGCTACCATAAAAGTTGAGAAATGAATGCTATGTAACTAGATCGGCCACGGATAATTGAGTCCAGTGACTCATAGGATAAAACAGCTACCACCTAATGGCTGCAGCACTACAATGGCCATCTGTTGTGATGTCAACAGTAGGAATTATCTTCAGTTATAACTAGATTAACAACAGAAGGGATCACCTCTATTTGCTTCTTATTCTTATTCAATAGACGGCTTTAAATAGACGGGTTCAGTAGACGGATCACACAAAGAAGTTAAAAGAGGCTACTGGGCCATGCGGAATTTCAAACAGGCGAGAAAGAACGCATTCATTGTAGCTGAAAGCTTTTTCAACCCGCTTGTCTCCAGAGCTACAAGCGGCAAACAATATGGTACTACAGCGACGATCTGAATAAGGCGTGACAGCTCAGTTTGGAATCCTTGAAGGAACACGAAAATAACAACGTACACAGGAAGACAAACACTATGAGATACAAGAATGCCAAGGAAAAAAGAGAAATCAAAGCATATGATTAAAAGGAGACGGGACTAAAGGAAGACTAAAACATACGGAGAAACAAACTCTTTCTACCTACATAAGTCAGGATTTAACCTTTTAATAAAGATTGCCTCAAGAACTTTGAGGTGAAAAGTACATCAGCCCCGTGGTAAAATACTAAAGCAGAAATCGACACAGCTATCAGGATATGGGTGGTTGGCTAAAAGATGTCTAGAAGTAGCCGACTGCGTGTCGTCATTAAGAGTAGCGTACTGCTTCTTGCTTTGCCTGGGTGGCTGTATGCGTGTTGGAATGCGGGTTTTCCTGGTGCGGGATGGCACGTGTTGCGTTACAGGATCACTCAGATGTTGGGAAGTCTGACCTACTTAATGAGAAGCACAACTGCATCAAAACTGATAAATAACATTAGTAATTTGCTAGGTAGATAACATGTTCTAACTAGCCAGAGGCAAACAGCATTGGTAACTAAACAGAATCCGCTAGCTGCAAACATAACATCATTTGGTTACGTCACTTCTAGATTTCCTACAAAATTTGATAAAAAACTTACCTAGCCATGACAGGCGGAGATACACAGGGCAACAGCTGAAGATATGGGGCTGTTAGGACAAGGCTACGTCCTTTGTGCTCAGTTCGACTACAACATTTGCAAATAGTATTGAATCAAAAAGGCCTTTGAA